>PVJO010005695.1:30352-95912 GCA_004026905.1 Hystrix cristata | reverse complement strand
TATAAAATGAAGGTAAGATACTTGCTATACCTGCAAATACACACACAATTTAAAGTATGAAGTACAATCTTTACCTCTTTTTATCTCAAAAAACAAGCATAACAAAATAACTTTATTGCTGTTTATTCTTTATGCCTTACATTTTCTTTTTTATCATGAGTCTAGGTGGCCTTTTATCAAAGGGGAAGTTTGTATCATATATTAAAAGACTCTTGCAACTGCAATATGGCTATAATTGTGCTAAACAGAGAACACTAGACTGGCCTAGAAGCTTGAAGATATTCATTCTTAGTTTTACTCCTTAGTTTTACTCCTTCAAAGTCTAAGGAAAGACTTTTTTTTTTTTTAGTTTTCTCCAGTGAAACATTGTAGGAACTAAGATTAGTCCAGAAATGAATAATACTTCATGTAATTTTGCAATTTCCTATTGTTGTGAGGTTTTTCTTATGAGTCCAAAGTTGGCCTCAAAAAGCCTCAACACAGCACTTACAAATTACTTCTCCACACAGGAGCCATTACTAATCAATCCAAATCAACACCTGAGAGGAAAAGCATTTGTCAATCTGTGTCCTGCTGAACTCTATACTGTAATTTGTGGACTCAGGACTTTGAAGGAAAATACTTTTCACTCTTCTCAATCACAGTTAGCAATAACTTCTATTACCATTTGCTTTCCTTTCTTGCTGGAAAAATCAATAACATATAGGACGTCACCACCAATAATTTTTGATTGATACTCCATACTACTGATACTTGTAGCACATTAAGGCTAGTTTAAAACTAGCAGTTAAAAATTAGTATGTTGCTGTGCATGGTGGCACAAGTCTGTAATCCCAGCACTCAGAAGGCCAAGGCAGGATTACTGCGAGGCTGAGGCCAGCCTAGGCTACACAGTGAGTTCAAGGCCAGCCTGAACTACAGAATGAGACCCTGTCTCAAAAAACAAAAAACAAACAAAAAAAATGAAATTGGTATTTCAGCTCTGCCAGATGGTCTCTTGTTTTTAGAGCAACATAGAGCCAAGAGTTCTACTTGGCTCTATGATGACAGAAAAATGTTAAAAAGAGTAGTCTCATTTTTATAGAAATAGGATCACTAGCAGATCAACTGGACTGGCTTTCAAATATCCTAATTTCTCTGTCTTGAAATAATGGATTCTTTAGGTATGTCTGTTGTGTTATTTATTCATATTTACTGTTATTTTGTCTCTTTCAAGTCTCCAAAGCCCCAAAATGTCTGTCCACACTCCAGAATTTATTAAATCTGTATTTATCATTATAGACTTGAATCAAAATTTGCCTTTTGGCTTCATTTCTCCAGCTGAATAAATTTAGTCTTTCAAAAACTCCCCTTCTAATTCTGATAATTCTGAATCTAATATTTAAGAAATTATGGCTAAATTTTCATCAGAAGACAAAAGGACTGTTACTGTGAGATGAAACATAAAAGAAATGTATTGAAAGTAGTAACGTACAGACTGGGGATTTAGCTCAGTGGTTAGAGTGCTAGCCTACCAAGCACAAGGCCCTGAGTTTGATCCCTGGCACCAAAAAAAAAAAAAAAAGTAGTAACGTAAAGCATAGTACCTAAGACTCAAGAATTTTTTACATAAAAAATCCTTAGGCATTTTAGATTTGATGTCTCATATAATATTAAAATAACAGTAACAACTATGGTAAGAAAATAACAATGGTAGTTATAACCCTAATGGGAATATTAATCCAAAAGTTAATATTTTCTCCCACATAGAAAGCTTATGTGTTCATTTTTCAAGGCAATGGGGATACAAAATATTTTAAAATATACTTTAGGAACCTGGCTATTACTCAATAATGTGTACTGAAGTAAAATATAAAACTGATTTCCTATGACTATTATTGAAGAAAGCAGTCTACTAAGCCTGTTGTAGAATTGCTAAGACTTTATTAGCATTTTGTACTTTATTCAAGTAAATGACATTAGTTTTAACTTATTTTGATTTTTGTATTTTAATAACAAAGTTAATTCTGTCTGTTCAAGGTATTTCGCACCTTTTAAGTCCCAGGTTACCCATGGAACTTTGTACGAAATTAAGCAGGAAAGTCTTCCAGCATTTTAATCCTTTTTTCAGTTTGGCAAGTAAAGCAAATAACTTCTAATGGTAACAAACTGTTTGTAGACATAGCAAATCTCTTTAGAAATACTGACAGCAACTCTAAAATATCTTTTTATGTACTGCCAACTTTTCTAAGACATTGTCATTTGAAGATTTCAATTTTGAAAAAAATTGCTTGAAAATAAAAGATTAATGTTTGTTCACACTAGAAAGCAGAAAAAAAAAGCATCCAAAAAAGATCTAAAACAAGTGAATAATTAGATATTTGGGGTGAGGAGATGAAACATTAAGGAGACTGAACCAGACACCAAAGTTTTCCTAATACGGAAAAGTCCAAGACCAGATGGCTTTATTGGTGACTTCTAAAAAGTCATTTCAAGAAGGATTAACACTACTTAAACTGATTCAAAAAATGGAGCTGGAGGAAATAACTCCTAAACAATATATTAGGACAGCCTTACCCTGATACCCAAACTAGACAAAGATACCACCAAAAAAGCTATATATACTCCACTATCATCCTTCATGAAGATGGATACAAAAATGCTCGACGAAATACTAATGACAAATCCAAAAGCACATTAAAAGGATTATAATCCATGACCCAACAGGTTGTATTCTGGCAACATAAAATTGACCAATGTACTATTAACACATTAATAAAACTAAGAGAACTTTGTATATTATCATCTCAACAGACATAGAACAAGCATGTTACAAAATTCAATACCATTTCATGTTAAAAAAATTCTCAGCAAACAAGAAGTGGAAGGAAATTACCTTAACACGATAAAGTGCATTTAAAAAAAATCCTACAGCCAACATCATACTCAATGGCAAAAGACTGAAAGTCTTCCCTCTAAGATCAGAAACAAGAAAAATAGCTACTTTCTGAAAACAATGCCAATCAAAATTGTCAAAGAAATAAAGCAAGAAGAAAAAATAAAAGCTATTCAAAATGGAAAAGAGCCTGCAAAAGTAATAAAACACCACAGAACTCATAAAAATAAAAACTAAAGGTGATAAAAAATTCAGCACAGTTGCAAGGTATTAAGATCAATACACAAATATCTCTTACATTTCTATACACCAACAATGAACAGGAAATTAAGAAAACAGTTCCATTTACAATACCATCCAAACTAACGTATACTGAGAAATAAATTCAAAGAAGTGAAAGACTTGCACACTGCAAACTACAAAACACAGCTGAAAGAAATTAGGCATTTGATAAGTTCATGTAGTAGAAGACTTAATATTGGTAGGATGGCAATATTCTCAAAGGAATCTACAAAGTCAAAGTACAGAAATCTTCCAAAATTTCAATGACATCCTTTGCAAAAACCAAAAGCTGAGCATTAAATTCATATGGGACAGCAAGAGAACAGCCAAGCAGTACTGAAAAAGAAAAATTTGGAAGGCTCCTATTTCCCAATTTCAAAACTTACTAAAAACCACAGTAATAAAAACAGCATGGGATGCTGGATGTGGTGATTCACACTTGTAATTCCAGCTACTCAGAAGGCTAAGACAGGAATATCATGAATTGAAGGACAGCATGGACAATTTAGTGACACCCTATCTCAAAGTAAAAATTACAGAAAGTGCTGGGGATATAGATCAGTGTGAAGGCTCTGGGTTCAATTCACAGCACTACAAAACAAAGAAATTAATTTATATATATTTATATTTATATATGCCTGGGGATATAGCTCCGTGGTAGAGTACTACTGGATTGAATTCCCAGAACAAAAAAATAAAGGGTGACTATAAACCCATAGAACATAATCTGGAAATAAACTCGAATTATCTATAGTTAATGGAATTTTTGGAAAAAGTCACAAGAAGATTCAATGGGAAATTTTCTTCTCCTGTACCAATGCTGCCAGTATAGCTGGGTAGCTACATGAAAAGCATACTGTAATCTTGGATCCTACTTCATTCTGTATACAAAAATTAGCTCAAAATAGATGACCTAACCATGAGAGTTAATGTTATAAAAATATTAGAAGAAAACATAAAGGTAGTTATTCCTGTCCTGTGATTTCACAATGAATTCTTAGATTTGATACCAAAAGCAGAAGAAAACACAGATAAATCAGATGTCATAAAAATAACAAAAATTTTGCCCATTAAAGGATGGGAGAAAATATTTGCAAATTATATATATATATGATAAGGGTTTATATCCAGAATATACAAAGAACTTTTATAACTCAAAAATATAAGTACAAATAATCCAATTAAAAAACTGGTTCAAGGACTTACTAGAAGCTAGTAAAATTGCATGTGGGATGGTGGCTAAAGAACAGGAGAAAAAGAGTTTTCATTATGAATCTTTCGATATTTAAAAATGTTAAATAATGTGAATGTTTTATTTAAATCTTTAAACCTTATTTCTAATGTTTTGTATGATTAGCTAGGACATTTTACATGATCACCAGCTTACAGAAGAACATTTTCACTGTATTTACATAGCAATAAAAGGCTTATGCTGGGAGGAGTATATAAAACTTAATAAAGAAAAACATTAATCCTTCAATAGAGCAAGCTTGCTTATTTATTTATTTATATATTCAGGTGCTGGGGATCAAACTCAGGGCCTTGCACTTGCTATAGGCAAGCACTCTACCACTGAGCTAAATCTCCAACCTTTACAAGAGCTTTTTAAAAGAATAAACTTAATAAACTTGGGTGAAATTAAAAGTTTTTCTTTTTATTTGTGTTTGGGTATAGTGCTGGGGATTGAACACAGGGCCTTGCATATTCTAAGCATTGTTTTGTCCTTTTATGCCCAGGGGTTGGTTTTAAACCAAACAAAGACATATTTCATTATTTACCAATGTAATTTTGAGAGAATAAAATCTGTTTTACTATAAATTGTCAATTTTCTGATAAAACTTGGCAAGATACAGATAACAGAAAGAATGATCAGTTCTTTATGAAAATATAAAAATTTCAAATACAAAAGATTTAAACTCAGCCAGAGAACATAACACACATTAGATGATATGTGTGCATATGTGTGCATATATATATATACACATATATAACTATATATATAATGTATCTGATTACTGATGATGCAAATTTATAAATACAACATGCAGTTTAATCAGATTTTAGTGGTAGTCTTTATGATATATGGAAAATTAAAATAAAAAAGCTAGAACTGCATCCCATGACAATTAGGTAGATTTCTGTGACATCTGAAAATTATATTAAGGAAACAGAGTAAAGGGGACGCAAACATCAATGCATTTTATGGATTACATTCCAAGCTGAAAACAGAAAAGAAGCTCAAACACCATTCTGCCAGGCAGAACTGCCAAAAAGTGAAATTGGACACTGATCCTTCAAGACATAGAAAACTCTCATACTCACTAATATCTTATGAGTGTTTTTAAATAATTAGATAGAAATAAGACCATCAGTAATAGTTTGTTACATCTTTTAAAATTAAGAATATCTATAGGAATAAAAACTTCTAAAGTCCAACATAGGTTCTCTTGAGGATCAGCATGAATTTCTTGTGCCAAACATATAATTAAGGATAAGCTTTAAATGGGTTTGGCCAATGCATTATGTACCTATCATACTGTAGGTCCCAGAAGTTATGAGTAAAAATAAGTGTTAAATATTAAGAAAACAATAGTAGAAATGTGATATATTTTAAAATATTCTTTATTTTTTTATGAAAAATTTGTGAGCTGGACATTTATATCATTAACTAATTTAAATAAAGCATTTAACTTAATCTTTAAGTAAATTATCCACTGTCATTTCAATGAGATGACATATAAGTTTTCAGTAATCTTTTACTGGCTAAACATAACTATATTTAATAATAATCATCTATAAATATAACTATAAAGATTCCTGGACTGTTTATGGCTCATAATATAGGCTATATGGACTAAAATATACAGTATTTGTAACTGTATCTTGGATATTTAAAGAATCTATCCCCAAGTTAACTATAAAAAATTTTTTAAAACAGACTTTTAGAAGTTATTGTAGTCAGTATTACGACTATCTTATCATAAGTTTAATTTATTGCCAAACCAGCATTTATAATAGGCAGCTACCAGTACATTATTAGTCCCTGTTAATTTTCAATACAAAAAGTAATAATTTCTGTAGACATCTTGAGCACATTATAACAAAAGCAGAAACCAAATTAGGCAACTGATAATATAAAAAACAGTGTTCAAGGCACATAAATGGACCTACAGTAATAGTGTCGCAGAAGCTAAATAATGCTTTAAGCAAACTTGGAAAAACATGAATACCATGCAGTTTTACTGAACTCACCTGACAGAGG
The DNA here is from genome assembly GCA_004026905.1 of Hystrix cristata. Lineage (NCBI taxonomy): Eukaryota > Metazoa > Chordata > Mammalia > Rodentia > Hystricidae > Hystrix > Hystrix cristata. The sequence continues at coordinate 89,493 of PVJO010005695.1, read as the reverse complement.
TGTAAAACCATTCTCTAGGAGTAGAGATGCATGCACAAAGGTAAGAATATGATTGCAAGTAACAGACTTTAACAAAATAAAAATATAACACTAAACTTCAAAATGACAAAAAATGGACAACATGATGGGATTACTGGGATAAAAATACTGTTACGTATCTTACCTCCCTCTTTGCCAAGAGCACATTAGGAACAATGTGTGGCAGGCAGCGTCCCAGCATTAACATAACACTTTTTTCACTGTCTGCAATTCGAGACACCTAGAAAACCAAAGAATAAATGAGACAGTGGAGGACTTGTGCACCATAGTATGTAAAAATAATTCATGCTTTGACCCTACCACCTCTGTTCCAAACACGCATTCCAATATTATAGCTCATGGTAACAACAACCACAACAGTATATCCAAATAGCACCCACATTTCTGTGGGCCAGAAATGGATTAAAAATACAAGAAAGGGTATAGTTGGAAAGAAACAATAACTACTTTTATTTATTTTTGCATTGCTGGGGAGCAAATCCATTGACTTGTGATACTAGGTAAGCACACTACTACTGAGCTACGTCCCCACCCCCAAGGAAGAGTAACTTGTAATATTCTATAGCACAGCAGGAAAGCTACAGTAGAAAACAATTAATAATTAAAAATAGAGTTTTGAATACGTCCCATACAAGAAACGATGAATGTCTAAGGTGACAGACATGCCAATTACCCAGAACTGACCATTACATATTGTATTAATGTGTCAGAATGCCACAATTTACCCCATAAATATGCAGAGTTACTATGTGCTAAAAATTAAAATACATTTTAAAAATAAGCCAGGTGTGGTGGTGCATATCTATGATGCAAGGAGAGATGGTTAAAGGAGGATCAAGAATTCAAGCTTGGCCTGGCAACTTTATGAGATCCTGTCTCAAAAAATAAAAAGGACTGGGGATGTAGTTCAGTATGAAGGCTCTGAGTTCAATCCAGGGTACCGCAAAAATAAAATAAAGGTAAAATCAAATACCAGTAAAAAGCAAGGGTGAAGCCAGGGGGGCCTAGTAGGCTTCAGCTACAGGAACAAGTAAGGATAATACAGGATTGGAGCAGTCTCAATGCCTCGATGTTTGTTTTTCTCTTTGAAAAGAAGCTCGCAAAGCTGCAAACAACAGCTAGGGTAATACCGTAGTTTGTATAATGAAACTGCATACAAGAGGAAGGGACCCAAGGAAGCAGACCCAATTTTACAAATAACACTATCACACTGCAACGAAACCATCATCTAGTTTTTTATTCCCAATGACATCAGGGGACAGAAGTCCATGGGAAGCCAAGTGGAATCAACCAAGAAACAGAAAGGGAGGAGTTAGTACAAGGATAAAAGAAAAATAGTAACCAAATATGTTTTCAAAAATGAGTCTGTAACAGTTACAAGAGTTGAGGAAAACTGATCTGAGATCTAACAAATTCAGCTATCAAAGACCACTTCAAAAAAAAAAAAAACTGAAATATAAATGATCTACACTTAAACTGTTTTTCTGGATTATATCTAAAAGATGCTATCATCAGACACACTATATTAAAAATAGAGATTACAAAGGTCACTTTAATAGTAATAAACATTCCTGTAATCCAAGGAGCATTAATAAACAACTAATTCTTTGTAAAGTTAAATGTTCCATTTCTTAGAACATTATTTTAAATAAGATTTTTTATTTTAAATAGTCATAGATGCTTTTGTGTGAGATAATAAGAAAAATAGTAGAGGCCAGCTGTGGCATACACTTGTAATTCCAGCTACTCAGAAGAAATTCAATGCCAGCCTGAGCAATTTAGGAGACTATCTCAAAATAAAAAGTGCTGCAGGTGTAGCTCAGTGGTCGAGTGCTTGCCTATCATCAGAGAGGGCCTGGGTTCAATCACTAGTACTGCAAAAGACAAGAAAAAAAAAAAAAGCAGTAAAGTAGAAAGGTAGAGCTTTTGAAAGTTGTGAGAATATTAGGTATAATTTACCTCTGATCCTAAACGACTATCTGCTGACATTCGACAAAAAGAGAGTAGTGCTTGATGGAAAGCAGGAGACAATTTCCTAGAAGAAAATATTGAATGAAAAAGAGAAAATACCTAAGAGTTACCAATGGCATTTAAGGTAACTTGCATATTATAAACCCCTACATTAATAATACCCTACTAATGTTAACTGGAGTTGTAAGCCGCCTCTCTTGAAGGACACTTCACTGAAGAATTACACAGGACTAAAAAAAAAAAAATCAGTACTAACTGCTGATACCGAAGTAGCCTGATATTGTATCAATGAATGGCCCAGAAATGCTGGTGGATCAAGCCTGAAGTGGTATAGTGGTCAGTGACTGTAGAAAGTATTTGTAAAATCTAAAATGAAGACTTAATCTTACCACCAATTTTCTATAGTCCCAGAAAGTTTAGAAGAGTAGCTATAAAGGTTGGCCTAGTATGTTGCTGGGAGAAACTGAGAAAATGCTGACATATGTAATGATAATGATGATTCCTGTGCTTGCTTACCATTGTACTTCTTCTACAACTGCCTGGCATATAGTAAGAGCTAAAAAACAAAAATTAGTTGAACGAATTTAACAATTACTTATCTCCATAGGGCATCTTAGGAGTATAAAAGATCTATGGAAGTTCTTCTAAACACTAAAGAACTTTACAAATATAGATATATCATAATATAGATTTTTATGATCCTATCTTATATACATTAGATAAATACACTTTGAAGACTGTACCACATCTGTTCTAATTCTTTAACCTCCATAATATCTTAATATCTAAAGAAAAAAATGTACTTAACCTACTGGGTACAAAAAGTGATTCATGAATGGAAACCTTTTCTTTTTTTTAATTTTATTTTAATGGTACATTTTAGATGTACATAGTGATAACATTCATCATAGGGGATTTGTACCTGTATGTGACATATCTTGTTGCTTCTTTTTTTCCCCATTCCCCTACCCTCACCCCCTCCTCCTTCACTATTTACAAAAGCTTTGCTGCCATTTTTTTGTTCCATTTCTTATTTCTCTTATCCCTCTGTTCTTTTCCCCCTCCCTTGTTCCCTTTCCCATTTGGACATTTTCTTCCCTTTCCCAATATAATATTTTAGTCTTTATATACACTTCAGTTTCTCACACCAGAGAAACTATGCAGTATTTAAACTTGTGTGTCCAATTTATGGAAACCTTTTCTTTAAAAAATGTTAATGCTTTTCAGTATTAATAATGCAGCAACTTAACCACATTTTTCTACTGTCTTCTACTACTAGGTATACTATGCTTTAATTTAATAAAAGGAAGAAGAATGAACTTGTGGCTAAAAATTCACCATAGGATATTCACGGAAATTAAACAAGTTAGTACGGATAAAGAATTGAGAAAATGCCAACATACAGGGGGTGAATGAAAAATATAGTGAGCATTTCAACTATAAAAATTATTACAAAACAATTTATTACAGTAAAAGACACTTTGCCATTAATCACCCTCAAAATATACTCCTTCATTTTGAACACCTTTGTCCTATTGTTCTTGGCACGTTCTGAAGCAGTTCTCTAAGTCCTCTTTCTTGTCTTCATCAAGGTGTAAAAAAAAATGGTAAAAGTTGCTGCTGAGTGCCATCCAACCAAAAGGCAGGCTGGTAAAATCATTACGGCGTGTCCTCATCCACGTTATTAACTGGATCTAGCACTGTGTGATTTCTGGCTCTTCCCCAAAGTCAAAATGACCATGAGAGGTAAATGTTTTGAAATGATTCAGAACACTGAACCAGCCATGACAGCACAACTAAAGATACTCATGAAACAAGACTTTGAGAACTGCTTCGGAAAGTGTGTGCAAAGTGAGGGAGGGTGTTTTCAGGGGGATTAATGGCAAGATGTCTTTTACTGTAATAAATTTAAACACATAGTATTTTTTGATCATACCTCAAGTAAGAGGAGTTCAGTAAATATTCCTTACTTCAATGTATTTCTTTCAAATTATTACCTAAAAGATTTAAAAATCATTTATTATATTCTACCAAAAAAACCACAATGACAAAGGGTAGGGGTCATGCATTTTTCATCTCTGAGTTCAAGCACTATAACCTAATAAAAATTAAATAATTTGTTTTGTTGTTTTCAAGTTTTCCTAACTGGAGGAGGCCTGGAGACTCTGACACCCTGAAACACGCCAGAGCTATGTTCACTCCAGCTAATTCCATGCCTGTGGATTCCGCACACTAGCTATGGGTGCAGGGCAATTCTAAGACTCTTCTGCATTTTGTTTCCCTTTGGCATGGGGCAGCAGAAACACCAACCAACCAAATGACTTGATCTTGGATAAGGCCAATGTGCAGGGAGAGAAGATAAGCCCAGAGTATAGGCAGCTACAGGAATAAACAACAGAGTGGGTCAGCAGTGTAAGACCCAAGAAAAGCCGATGGCTATTGTAAACTGCAAAACAGCAGGGGGTTTCACTCTAAAAGTGACTCCTTCTACATGGAAGAGAAGAAACTCAGTGCAGCACTGGCCATATTTGAGAGGGCTTAATCAGGAAACATTTTGGGAAAGGGTTAATTAAGACTGAGGCACAGAACAACTACAGAAAAACTTCACTTCCAGGTTTCTAGTATTATCATACCACAGTGACTGAGTGAGAGCCACAAAAATAGTCGTGGAGAAGATGCAAGGTGGACATAGAATTCCTGAAAAGGTTAAGCTTAGGCCTGAAAGGACACCAGATGGGGCTCACGTGTGGCTTTCAGGGGCAGAAGTCCAGCATTAAGGCCAGCAGTCTGTCTGAATAACCCCCCTGCTGCCTATATTCAGCACAGATTAGCATCCTGATTGCCTCCCCAATTACCAATGTGAACCAGGACACATTGTGATTTGGATGGTTGCCACAACCTGGGGTGTATGGACAGAGGGACCTCTGGAGCAGGCTAGGTGCTTCACAAACCCACATGTCATAAAGTTAGGTGGAGAAAACCGTGACTTGCTGGATTCCAAGAATGCAAATACTGAAAATTAACCACTCATTCAAAAATACAAAGGAAATTTGTTTTTGGCTTTTTTTTTCTTCATTGATTTTTTGAGGTCAGGGGACTTTTCCCTAAAAATTTTTTTCCTTTATTTTGCTGTGTTTGTTTCTGTTACTTTTATCTAACTGTACTAATTTCCTTTTATTCTTTAGTAGGAAGGATCATTTATCTCACTTTCCTCTTCTTGTCTTACATTTCTTAATATTTCAAATTCTACTTCTTTCATTCTTGTGTTTCCCCCATCTTTACTAGTATAATCATTAAGCTTTATTAATCTTAAAACAGTTAACTCTATGCTATTACTGCTGAATTCTATTGTTAGTGGAGGTGTAGTTGTTGCAGCTAGTAGATTTTTATGTATGTCAATGTTGGGGTTGTCTTAGTGTTTATACTATAATTAATGGGTCTCTTTTCTGTGGCTAAGAGTGGTATATTACTGGCTTTTATGGTATGTCACTGTAGTTTACCTTTAATGCTATTATTTTTGCTGATTTTGCTATTGCCAGGGTGCCACAGTTGCTGCTAGTGATTGGTTTTCTCTTTATGCCAATATCTAGATTGCATTTGTGTAAGTAATAATATTGTGATCCATCCCAGAAAACTGGCTACTGGGACAATTACACTACATTTTTCCTTTCCAAATAAATAAAAGTGTTTGGATCCTGGGACAGAGGCAAAAGTCTATAGTTAGTCACACTCAGATTATATCACTGAAAAGCAAACACTAACTAACTAAAGAGGTCTCCATACTAGCAAAGTCTTTTGAGCATAATCAATCCATTAACTTCAGGAAAAAAAAAATAAGCAAACATAAGAAGAAAGGGTAATAAAATAACTCTAAAAACTCTCAACTCTCTCAAAGCTGATCGACAGAGAATTGAGGGCAAGAAAATGAAAAGCCACACAGCTGAGTTTTTTGAAATGATAAATGAGGAATTAAAAAACAGACCAGTAAAGTGCTTGCTTAGCAAGCACACAGCCCTGAGTTCAATCCCCAGTACCCCCCACAAAAAACCCAATAAGGTGCTACGTGAGTTCAAAGAAGATATAACTAAACAAATAATGGACTTAATAAACAAAACAATCAGGAAGTTTACCCAAGAGAATAATAGCTGAGCTAAACAAAACAATGTACAACATGATCAGTTAAGTCCAAACAGAAGTCCAGGAGATTATAAATTCTATTGAAAGTATGGGCAGAAGTGACCAATGTGAGAATAGTGTTAGAAACAGAAGACAGTGCTGAAGTCAGTGACCAATTACTCAGAGATACCATATAAAGAACTACAGAACCTCAAAAATGGATCCAAGAGCTGCTAGATGACATAAAGAAGACTGATCTAAGATTAAATGGAATTAATGACAGCAAAAATGGCATAAAAAACCTGTTTATAGAAATGACAGCAGAAACTATCCAAATATGGGGAAAGAATTTAACATTTGGATAAGTGAGGCACACAGAACCCCAAATAGCCATAATCAGAAAAGAACCTCCACACGACATGTCACAGGAAAAATGCCAAAAGTCCAACACAAGGACCAAATCTTACAAGCTCTTAGAAAAAAATCAACGAATCATTTATGAAGGTAAATCCATTAGAATTAAGCAAGCACAAATTTTAAAGGGCAGGAGAACTTGGAGTAAAGTGTTTCAAGCCCTAAAGGAAAACAACTCTCAACCAAAATGATATATCCTACAAAAATTTTTTTCAAAATTAATGGAGAAATAAGATACTGCTATAATAAAAAGCACCTCAGTAAACTAATGCCCACCAAACCAGAACTCCAAAAAAACCTAGAGGATATCCTACTAAGAGACAAAGACCCTAACAATGCCAAACGGTCCAACAGGATAACAAGAGGTAACATGAGCAGTTAAGTAGAAGGAAAACAAAGGGAATCAGTAACAGGAAAATAATTCAATAACAGCAACAAATCAGTATCTTTTGGCATTAACTTTTCATGTGAATGGTCCCAATTCCCCAATCAAAAGACACATATTGACAAAATGGATCAAGAAACAAAATCCAATGGTATGCTGCATACTAGAAACATATAACCCAAAGAGAAATTCACAGAGTAAAAATCAAAAGATGGAAAATATTCCATGCAATGGGAACTCAAAATCAAACAAGAGTAGCTATCTTATTTCCAGACAAAGTGAACAGAGAACAAACCGGAACTTATGGGAAACAATGAAAGCAGTCCTAGGAGGGAAATTTACAGCTGTGAATGCCCACATCAGAAAATCAGAGCGAGCCTGAATAAATAACCTGATGATGAACCTCAAGGTCCTAGAAAAACAAGAACAATTCAAATCCAAAGTTAGGACAAGGAAGGAAATTATAAAGATCAGAGCAGAAATTAATACTAAAAAAAAAAAAATTAATGAATTGAAGAGCTGCTTCTGCATTTGAATTAAAAACAGACAAATCCTTAGCCACTTGCACAGACATACACACACAAAAAGGATGCAAATCAATGCAATTAGAATGGAAGAAGTTGAAATCACAAAGCACACTGCTGAAATCCAGAAAATCAGTAACTACTTGGAAAACCTGTACTCCAATAAATTGGAGAAGTCAGAAGAAATGGATAGATTACTAGGTACATATGAATTACAAAAACGGAATCAAGAAGATATAAAATTGTAAACAATGCCATAATAGTCAATGAAATTGAAGCAGCAATAAAAAACTTAGCAACGAAGCAAATACCAGGAGCCAACCGATTCACTGCTGATTTCTACAAGAACTCCAGGGAGGATCTAATGCTAATATTCCTCAAACTCTTTAACGAGATCAAAAGGGAAGGAGTACTCCCAAACTCATTCCACAAAGCTAACTTTACCTTGATTCCAGAAGCAGAAAAGGATCTAATTTAAGAAAAGAGAACTACAGGCCAATCTGTCCAATGAACATGTACACAGAAATTCTAGATACTGGTAAACAAAATGCAAAAAATCACCAAAAAGATCATACATCATGACCAAACCGTCTTCTTCATTCCAAGGATGCAAGGATGGTCCAATATACACAAATTGATAAGTGTAACACATCAAATAAACAGAAGCAAGGATAAAAATCACATGATCATATCAATAGACACAGAAAAGGCCTCTGACAAAATACAAACATCTATTCAAGATAAAAGCCTTCAAGAAAACAGGTATAGAAGGAACTTAGTCTCATAGAAGCCATTTATGACAAACCAGTGGCCAACATCATATAAAATGGGGAAAAGGTGAAAGATTTTCCTCTAAAATCATGAACAAGGCGAGGATGCCTATTATCACCACTCCTGTTCACTACAGTTCTTGAAACCTCAGCCAGAGCAATCATGCAAGAGAAAGAAATAAAAGGGATATGTATGGGAAACAAAGAAGTCAAATTATCATTATTTGTAGATGACATGATCCTCTACATAGAAGACCCCCCCCAAATTCCACCAAAAGACTCCCAGAATTAATAACTAAATTCAGCAATGTAGCAGTGTACAAAATAACACACAAAGATCAATGGTGTTCCTGTACACCTATAATGAATTCACTGAGAAAGAAATTAGGAAAACAGTATCATTCATAGTAACATGAAAAACTAAATACCTAGGGATTAACCTAACTAAGGAAGTAAAAGGCCTCTTAAAAAAAAAAAAAAGCAGTACTATGCAAAAGGAGACTGAAGAGAACAGCAGAAAATGGAAAGCAATCTCTAGTTCTTAGATAGGCAGAATCAATATTGTCAAAATGGCCATGTTTCCAAAACTGATACATAAATCTAATACGATTCCAATCAAAATACCTACAGCATTACTCACAGAACTAGGAAAAAACCCTAAAGTTTATATGAAACCAGAAGAAACTATAGTAGCAAAAGCAGTTCTGGGCAACAAGAGGAGCACAGGAGATATTACGATATAACAGAGCTACAATGATTAAAAACGTACTGCAGGAAAGATATCCTCTAATAAATGCTGCTGGGAAAACTGGCTATCCACATGCAAAGGACTAAATCTAGATTCATATCTATCACTATACACTAAACTAAAATTGAAATTGATCATAGATCTAAATGTTAAAACAGAAACACAATCTCAATCTACTGGAAGATTAAAATAGGTAAAACTCTTGAACACACAGCTGTAGAAAAGTACTTTCTAAACACAACCCTAATTGTAAAAGTAACATCTAACATCAAGAATCAACAGATGGGTTGTGCCAAATTAGGATGTTTCCGCACAGCAAAGGAAACAACGGAGTGAAGAGGCAACCTACAAAACAGGAAATAATTTTTGCCAGCTATTCCTTGACAGATGACTAAGATTTAGAATATATAAAGAATAAAAAAAAATTAGACTCCCCCCAAATAAAAGACCCAACCAAAAGATGGAAAAGTGAAGTGAAATGAAGATGAGCAAGTGAAATCAAACAATAAAAAATGTTGATGAGGTTATGCAGAAAAAAGAACCCTTCTACACTGTTGGTGGGAATGTCAAGTAGTACAGCCACTACAGATATCAGCATGGAGATTCCTCAAAAAACTAAAACTAGAAATTCCATTGATCCAGCAATTATCCTTCTCAGTATCTTCCTGAAAGAGTTCAAGACATCATATTACAGTGATGCATACATACTATGTTTATAGCAGCACAATTCATAATAGCTAAACTTGGAAATACACTATAAAGTCCATCAACAGATGAAATGGATAAAGAAAGTGTGGTATTTATACACAACGGAGTATTACTATGCCATAAGGGATAAACTTGAGTCATTTGTAGGAAAACGAATATACAATGAGACCATGTTTAGTCAAACAAATCACACACACATTTAAATACCACATGGTTTCTCTTCTATGAGAAACCCAAAATATAAATAGAAAACAAAATAAAGGAAAGACAATAGGAAATAGGGCAACAGATCTTTTGCAAATGGGAAAGGATGGGGGGGTAGGGAATGAAGAAAGAATTAAGATGTGTTATGTACATGTACCAACTTCTCATGAGGAATGTAATCATTATGTACTGAAAATACATGCTAATAAAACATTACATGAATGATTTAGGAGAATGCAAATGATATTTTAGTAGTGGAAGGAGACACAGGAAAAAGGACTGGAGTAAAAACTACCTCCTGTGTTACACAGTCAACTATACAAAAATCATCTTTTGAGTTTGATAATGATTGAATAGAGAAAAAGACAAAAAGCATTAGATAAAAGAGTTTATAGCACATGGAAATATGCATGTGCACACTACTCACGATCTTAGATAGTTAGCTAATATAGAACCTAGGCCATTCGTTACTTATTTCTCATTGATGTAATTTAATCTAATTAGTTTGTGACATGTACTTTGCTATGTCGTAAGTTCATGACAAATATAAAAATGCATATATCTGACCTGTGAAAGGAATTCAAAGAAGAACTGAAGTTCTTCTAATATTCTAAGTAAAGGTGCATTTCAAAATACAGGAGGCAAACTAACCTGTTAGGTTTATCAAAATGAACAGTGTTTTTACTTGATGGAGAAGAAGATGACATTCCTTCTTTTTCTCTCCTGGGAAAAGAATCTGAGTTCTTTTTAGGAATAGTGGAATCAACCTCCTGTGATATTGAAAGACGAATATCCTCATTTTTCTCCCTGTCTGAACTATTTACAACTGGACTCTGCCCACTGTCTTCAGAGTCTTTGTGGGTAGACTGATCCAGGGAATGCTGAACAGAATCACAAACTGCTGGGATGGCAAAATGTTCATTTTTGAGGAAGTCCATTTCACTGCACAACAAAAGAGAAAGTACCAGAGAACAACTTCATTTTTTGAAACTTTTGGCAATAGGATAAACCTTATGTGTTTAATGCTTTGGGAAGTGATAAAGGTTTTCTGTACAATATTCACTGTTGCTTCATATATAAATGAAGCACAAAAATAGCTTGATAAACCCTGCTTTAGTTTAGCATTTAGCATTTCTTTTTACATTTGCAAAATGGGGATAACTCTATAAAACCACAACATTATTATAAGTAAATGAAACAGTAAGTGGGAAATATGTACAACACTAATGTGAAGGAGTTCTTTTATTGTTACTGGCTTAACTGAGAAGTCATAGTATCTTATTCCTTAATTCCGAGACATAATTAGCTGTACGATCATTACATTAATAACTCTTTTGGGGGGAAAAAGACATTTTAGTATTTTAAATACATTAAGCAGCTATAAAACATTTTTTCAGAACTACTAAAATGTGGAAAAAAAATCAGACCTAACAACTGAAATCTTTTGTATATTTGTATAACTTGCCAATGTCTTTAAAAACTTAAATTTTTTAGAAATGACCAAAAACTAACCTTTCAAGTCTTCTGATTTGTTCCATCAATGACCATTTCTCACTGTTTAATAAACTAATTTTATCTTCTAATTTCTGTATCATTAAGGAGTTCTAAAATCAAATCCAGAAAAAACCAGAAATTTAGTATCTCACAGTATGGTTTTATGTAATTTAATACTTTGTGTGGCTGAGACTAGTAGCTGTATTTCTCACCTCTAAAGGTTGAGGAGTTTCAAGGGTTGGAGGAAGGTTGCCTAAAATTGGTGTAAGAGCCTCTAGTTCATCTTCTTCTACTCCACTGGCCACATCCACGAGATCTTTCCCACTCACTTGATGATTTCCAAAATCTCGGTAAAGTTGTAATAAGTCTGGGGGTTTTGGAATGTTTAATCCAACATCATCCCATAATTCAAAATCCTAGAAAATAAAAGTAATATAAAAAAAACTTTGAAGCAATTTTATTTTGCACTTTGAGATTCAAATTATTGGTAATATCTGGAAACTCAGTCATAATTTTGTTGTAACATCAAAGTATACGTTCCAAATGCATCGTACATATTCTACATTTTCCACTATCCAATATTATTCTTATAATATGCCTGATGTTCCAGATAAACAGGTTTAATTTTCCAAATGTCAAGATGTTACACTTACAATCTTTTATTACATCTATTAAAAGTGTAAATTCTTAATTTTATAACTTATAAACAATGCTCAAATATTTACTTGAAGTTATAAAATATGTCTAGATTAAGGAAATCTTAGCTCATAAATAGTATCTATTATTTAGAAGTTACAAGTATACTCACTGGTGGCAGACATTTTGTTCTTCATTATTCCAACCTACATATATATAATGAGTATACTCTCTAGTGGGTAAGTAACCAATTTAATCTGCTTGCCTTTTTATTATAGCTGTTTGAACATAATTCATATTATCAAAATGCTTCTAGCAATTTTCAGAATCCAAATAGCTGCTTTTCAATAAGCTGTTTTAAAACATTCCCTTTAATTCAATCCTATATGATGTTATTAAGACTATAAAAAGGTACAGCATCTCAAATTCAAGGGGAAACTTTTAGAAAAGTTTTATGAGGTTCCAAAATATTCAACACCATATAAATAGTTATTTTATCAGTCTATCTTTACCTAATATATCAGACTTCAGTACTAATTTGATATTTTATAACGTACTCAAAATTTACTCCTGACACCCTCTTTAAAGTTGCTATTTTATAATTTATTTATAGCCTACCCATGAGACCTTTTTACAGAAACTATTGCATATTCACTTGAATATTCTAAATGTGTTACTCATAATCCTTTGATGATTTATTTGAATAACAGGAGCCACTATTGATCATTAAATCTGAGATAAAGAGTATAGAAAGTGGGACCTAAATATGAAATTCCCGTTTCTTCACTTATCACTGTTATAAATTAATTTAAGCCTTAAATAAGTTATCTCTAAAATGGGTAAAATACTATCTTTTAAGGTTTTGTAAGGATCTATTAAGTGTTTTCAAAGAGCTTATTGTAGTGAGGCCTATAATGAGAACTAAACAAATTTTAGCTTGTAAAAATTATTAAATGATTATTACATATTGTAATCAATCATCCATGTATCTATTATCCATCCCAAATTTATCACATATGTATCTTGTGCTTGAAACCAGCAGTGATGAGATTTCTAGCTGCTCTACATCTTTGTCAAGACTTCATACAGTCTCACACTTTTTTGTGATATCTTAATGTACTAAAGATGTTAATCATCTTTTTCATGTACATATTTGCCATCCAGCTAAGTTTGCTGGTGAAACGTGTATAAATCTTTGTCCATTTTTAAAAACTGGATGAATTTCTTATTATTGAGTTTAGAGAGTTGTAACAAATCCTACAGCAGATTTTACTTGCTTTTTTTTTCGTATTTTCACCTAATCTTTGGGTTGGTTTTTCATTCACTTGAGAGTGGCTTTCAAAGACCAGAGATTAATAACTCTGGTGAACAGAGATTACCAAATAAATCTGGTAATAATTTGACAGACAACATCATGCTTGTGGCATCACAGCTAAGAAAATTTTCCCTATTTTTCAAAATTGTAATGCACTTCTCCCCTGTATTTTCATTCAGAAGCCTTACAGATTAATAGAATATACATTAAAATATATGCCTCATTTTGAGTTAATTTTGTATATGGTAGGGGGTATAGTGGGATTTCATTTTGGGGGGCATACAGATACCAAACTGTCCTAGTATCATTTGTAAAAAAGATGATCCTGTCTGAATGGAGTCTACTTTGCATTCTGTGAGAAACCAAGGGATCATCAATGAGTGTGTAATCTCTTCTGTTTCACTGATTTTTATATCTACATAACAGTAGACACTACCCTGACTACAGTACCTCTTAAGACCTGAAGTCAGGTGTTTAAGTCCTCTAGCTCTGTCTGATTAAACTAGTTCCCTTCCATTTCCACACAAATGAAACACATCATTTTCTACAAAAATGCCAGTGACATACTGATTGCAATTGCACTAACAATATAATAAAAACACCCTGACAATATGGAACACAGTATATCTTATCCATGAGCACAATATCTCTTTTCATTTATTTAAGTCTTAATTTCTTTCAGCATATTTCATTGTTTCATTATACAAGTCTTTGTCAAACTTCTCCCTAAATTATTTCCTTTTTTTATACAAATGTGATTTTTTTTTTTTTTTGGTGCTGCGGATCGAACTCAGGCCCTTGTGCTTGCCAGGCAAGCACTCTAATCACTGAGCTAAATTCCCAGCCCCACAAATGTGATTATTTTTAAAGTTCCAATTTTTATTGTTCTCTGCATACAAGAATATAGTTGATTTTTGTGTTCTGAACTTGTATCCTATACACTTGCTAAAATGACTTAGCTTTTGTATCTTCTCTGGATAGTCCATAGGATTTCCTACATATAATATCCTATCATTAGTGAATAAAGACAGTATTATTTCTTCCTTTCTAAAATGTGTGCCTTTTTATTACCTTTTTCTTGCCTTACTGCACTAGCCAAAATCTTCAATATAATCTTGATTAGAAGTAGTAAGAGTAGAAATCTTTGATTTCTTTATCTTTTATCATTAAGTATGTTAGTGACAGGTTTCCCATAAATGTCCTTCATCAATTGAGGAAATGCTTCTCTATTTCTAATTTCTTTATTATCTTTATATGGAATAGACACTGAACTGAATCAAATGCTTTTTCTGCATCCTGTCAGATGATCACATGAATTTTTCTCTTAGTTTTCTTTCATCATGGTGAATTACAATGACTGTTTTTTGTATATTAAACTTATATTTCCAAAAATAAATAAATAAATAGATAAACTTACATTTCCAGGACGAATGCCATTTGCTCATGATGTATGACTTTTTTTACATATTCTCTGATTTGCAAAAATGCTATGTGGAATTCCTGCATTTATGTTCATGAAGAATATGAATCTGCAATTTTCTTTGCTTGCAAGGTCTTTTGATACAGGAATTAAGCAGGCCTCATTGGATAAATTAGGAAGTATTCCCTTTCCTCAATTTCTAAGAGTCTGTGGATTACTGGTGTTATTTTTTCCTTAAGTGTTTGGTAGTATTCACATGTAAAGCCCTTCAGACCTGGAGCTTTCATCACTGGAAGCTTTTCTTTTCTTTTTTTGAGACAGGGTGTTGGTATGTAATTCAGGCTAGCCTCGAACTCACTACATAACCCAGGATGCCTTAAACTTGTGGCAATCCTCCTGCCTCAGCCTCCCAAGGCCTGGGATTATAGATATGTGCCCAGCTTGTGGGAATATTTTTAACTAAAAATTCAAGGTCTTTCATATGTATAATGTACTTCAAATAATCTAGTAATTCTTGGTGAGCTTGGCAGTTTTCTTTCATGTAAACTTGTTCATAATATCTACTTATTATCCTTTTAATATCAGTAAAATCTGCGTTGATATAACCTTGCTCATTCCTGAATGTGGTAATTTGTGGCTTGTTTTGGTTTTTTTTTGATCACTAAGACTAAAGGTTTATTGATTTTGTTCATCTTCTCAAGAACAAGTACATGTTTCATTGATTTTTCTTAATTGCTTTTTGATGCCTGTATCATTGACTTACATACACGATCATTTTTTACTACTTTCTTGAGTCTCTCCTCCTTTACCGTTTCCCTCTTTCCTCTTTTAGTTTTTTTTTTTTTTTTTGGTGCTGAGGATTGAACTCAGGGCCTTGTGCTTGCAAGGCAAGCACTCTAAACACTGAGCTAAATCCCCAACCTACTCTTTTAGTTTTTTAAGATATTACTCAATTTCATTGATTTAAGAACTTCCCTTTAGCACTACAAATTTCCCTAAGTATTGCATCAAGTTGACAGAGTAGCACAAGTAGCACAAGTATCTTTCCTAAAAGATCTTCTACTTGCCTTGTTCTATCAGTTACTGAGAAAACACCACTGAAATCTGATAATTTCTGCCTCTTAATTGAGAAAGAGCAATCACTCACATTTCAAGTGAGCATTGATACAACTGGGTTTAAATCTACTGTGTTGCTATTTTTTAAAATGTTGTCTTATCGGTCCTTCCTTCTTCTTTTCCCCTGTCTGCAATCATTTTGACCTCTCAAGGTTTCTCATATAATCAAAATTTTTGCTACTCATTTATTTGATCATTTAAAAAAACATGATTAACTTGAACTATAATCATAACATAGTATTTATGTTAGCTAAGTAGTAATTTAATGTTAGTAACATGTTTGGTAAAGCTACCATTTAATAAATAATAACTAGGTATTTATAGCCATAAGCCAAATAATATTTCAATCAAATATATATGATGGCAGTAACATACGATTATCACCTAACACTGTAGCCATCTTAGTTCATGTTAAATATACTCTATGATGCTCCCAGAACAATAAAATCACCTAATGATGGAGGTCTCAGAAAGTATCTCTGTTGAATGGCAACGGATGACTGCACTACATTTAATTTTTACCAAATATATTAAAATAACTGAGGAAGTATATGTACTGCTGTCTCCCTTAGAGAAATTCTATTTTTGTAAAAAGATCCATGGGAGATTGTATGAACTCATAGAATAAACTTCATTTACAATGACGGCCTCCTGAGGCTGGGATGTAAGGTGCTTGCCTAGCATGTGTAAGGCCTTGGGTTCATTCTCTAGCACCACAAAAATAAAATAAAATAATAAAATGGTAGCTCCATATTACTGAATTAAAAACTCCTAGGCATTTTTCTAAGATGAAAGATTCAAAGAGATCCACTAGCACTAGTTGTCAAAATTTTCAGGGTTAGTGTTAAGAGATGACACTAAAACTAGCTACCATTTCTTTGCTTACCAGGATAATACTAGATTTTATCAGGATAATACTAATGAATTTCTAAAATTGGACCTCAGGAGGGAAAAAGAGAGGAGAGGGTAAAATTTGGCCCCTAAAAGAGAGATACAGCTTGTATTCTACTCTCATTTAAAATAGTCTCTCTTATTATTGTTATGTAATGTCTTAATTATCACAGAGGTACTGAAGACATTCTTATAGTTAAGCTGAATTTCTAAGGGTATATTACACTACCAAGTAAACATTTTAAAATTAAAAAACCCATACTTCATGAATATATAGATATATGAGTCAGTTACAGTTACTGGGAAGTTGTAAAAATATACCTGTGGGAAAATGAAAAGTATTTAGAAAGCTACAGGGAAACAAAAAGTGTGTAAGTTAATAGTACTAGCCTGGGTAGAGACTATTGTTTTTGGTAACTAGCCTTATGTAACCTTACCATAGGTCCAACTTTAAAAACTAAAGAAATTAGAAGAGAAAATAAAATTGTAAATCAAAAACAGAATAAATCATTGCTTAAAAAAGCAACTTTACCTGATCATCATTTTCATCTGAAAAGGTTATCGATGTAAGTTTGTAGTTATTCTTCAATAAAAATTCATTGACTAAGAAGTTTAGAGCTCTCTTTTCAAGAGGTTTGATTGGCTCCTAGAAGCAAAATAGAAAGACGAATGGGAAACTGTAATTTTCCTCCTTCAGTGTTTGTGCTATATAGAAGTTTATGTGGAAGATACTTGCAGATTTGCTATTTACCTACCTGAATTTCAGGACTTGATTTGTAATTTTTTCGTTCCTGTAAAGGAACTTCATGTTCTGGTGGAAGAAAATATAAACAATGTTTTAGTATTTTACATTAAAAATATCCCAGCTACTTCTACATTGGCAAAGTAGAAAAAGGTCTCAAAAAAGTTTTATGTACACCACCTGCAGCCTTTGTCAGGTTGGCTCGGAGGGCCTGAATGGTCTCCTTGGCTTTCCGTAGTTCAAACTCCAGGACTGGACAGGGATTTGGAATAAACACATACAGGCATCCAACCAAGAAAAGGGAAATAAAAATAAAAAAATAAAAAGCAAAGATGGGTATGAAAAAAAATACAATTTGTATTGAAAACAGAAAGCATGCAATCTTTATGAAACTTGTGAACGCATGCAGCAGAGTTGATTTGCAAGCAAACTGGTGAATGTTTTCCATAGTTTTAGTAGAATTTCAGGGAACTATTCTCAAATGTTCTAGCTGTCTGACAAGGAATAGTTCTATTTAAAAATGAGATCTATTGGTATATTTTCATGTAGGTAAATAAAAATATTAGTAATGTGGGTACTTCCATTCCATTTAGTCTAGATAAGAAAATGTAATGAGATGTTTCCAGATGACATAATTTTAGGGGAAAGGTAAAAATTAGATGAAGTCCAAGAAAATATTCTTAAAAGAACCCAGGATTTTAAAAAAGTTATTGTTAAATGCACTGCCTAGAATAACGTTATAAATCAATAGATAGACGTGTTAGTGAATAGATCCCTTTATAAGACGTTGAAGCAATACGGTTTAAATATTTAATACATGTTGAGAAGTTTATAAATTTTTCTAAAAACAACCACAGGTATATTAAACATATCCCAAAGTCCAAAAGAAACAGCTATGGGCTTTATTTTAGTTTTCATTTAAAGTCAAAGAATAGAAAGTTTGCCTGTAATTTCTACTTAAGATAATTCTAAAACAAATGACTGTGTACATTTCAATCATTTCTGAAACGATTGGGTATAGTTATCTAAGGACACTAAATAAAAGGTTCTGAAAACCCTTCAAATAGATTTGCTCATTTTAAGAGGGACACTGAAACTCAAAGATTTCTCCTGTTACTATATATTCTTATTAGAAGATAAGAATACTAGGGAAGCTTTTTATTAAACGCTTTAAAATGTTTCTTTGAAAGGATTTTAAAATGCTTCATCATGAGTAATATTTAACTACTTTTTTTTCTTTTTTTTCAGACAGGGTCTCCCTATGTAGTCCAGGCTGGCCTTGAACTTGTGGTGATCCTCCTGCCTCAGCCTCCCCAGTACTGGGATTACACACATGTGCCACCATGCCAGGGTTACCTTGTGTCTTAACTGAGAATTTTTCTTAAAATTTATAAATACTATGCTGAAGTATTTATAAACTTAGACTTAAAAGATATTTTAAGATATTAAACTTAGACTTAAAAGATATTTCTGCTTAGTAAAACTTTGGAAAAATGAAGAACTCTTTGTCATAAAAGAATATTAATATATATGATAGCTACATACTTCCACAAAAAAAAAAAAAACCAGGAAATTTAAGGTTTCATCTTAAAGATGAAATTTTCTTCATAACTGACTAATAGAAAAAAGATGTCACATGGAGCTGTTCATCAGAGACAACAAACCTATAAAAAATGGAAAAATTAAGATTCACTCAGTTTGCACATATGCAGTAAAAACTTGAGATGTAGCTGAATCACATCTAGTACATGATGGCCAATTATTTTGATGCACAGAATTTTACTGCAGCAACATGGAAGCACAACTAAAAATCAGATGACACTGTACGTTACATGTTATTTGGTAGTCAGCAATGCTGATCTGCAAACATTTCTGTGCAACAAAGGTAAAACATTTTCTCTAAAATTTAAATTTGCAGAATAAGCTTATGTTAAATAAGACTATACACATCACAGAATAGGTTTATAGAGCATAATGGTATCTTTTTTAGAATTTTAGGTAATTGATTTTTGATTTAAAAGTAACTAATTGTACCTCAAATATGTATATACATATTTCAATATCACTTAAAATATACTAAGACATATTACAGAAAAATTGCAGATCAGACTTGCTCTACATGAAAATGATAGAAATATGAAAGGGGGGGTAGAAAAACTGGTTAAAACACAAACTGAGAAAAACTCAAAATTAAACCAGTGAAAGTTTAGATGACCAACAGCAAAACACTGAATTAAGGCACAGAAAGCCAGAAAAACCCATGTCAGACGGCAAGAATTTATATTTTTATGCATATTTACATATATGTTGCCAAGTGTCATTAGAAGTTACCAATACTTTGAAAAGACAGTGCCTATCAAAATGAATTCACTCTGCTGCATGTTTCTTAGCATACAATACAGATTTTAGAAGACAGGGTATATCTTTGAAACTACTGCACATCTCTATAAAGGCATAGTATAATCAAATAATTACAGTTATGTGTAACTTTGTAACTTTGACAAAAAAGGTCTTTAAAACAGTGGTAATATTTACAAATATATGAATTTGTCTTTTTATTGAAACATTAAAGTTTAAAAATTGTCTTGCAAAGAGATACATGGTACAGAACAATTTTTAAATATTTTTCAAATACTAAAATTCTTTCTAAAAATGTTTGAGGATATATGTGTTTGTAAGACATACTTCAGGAACCAACAACTATCCTACTCAACTCATGCCTAACCCTGTTGAATGCTCTCTTAATGGACACAAAGTAGTAACTGCACATATATACTTACACTGTAATATTGCATACTATAATTTTTCCAAATATATAATTAATGATCAAGTCAGGATGAACAACATCAATTTAGTTGAAACAGTTACTTCCCAACCTATATTTATAAGACTGGTAGAATATCAGTGATACTTCAGTGCTTAAAGTATTCATTCTTTCTGACTAAGGAGACATACAACTATGTGGAAATATCAAAGTTGAAGTATTAAGTATCAAAGGAGAAATAATAATACTTTGTGGACCCATCTCAAATTATTACTAATAGTACCTTGAAATACTGGTCAAACTTAGTTTATTTTGGCATGAAACTCAAAGTACTACAATATTATATTTGCTATAATATTGGTCTGGGTTATGTATTTTTTTCATTTCCATTCTAGTTCACCATTCAAGAATTGAAATCAATATGATGATTTCCTGTTAATATAAGATGATTCGAGACAACATTTCTCAATTTATTTTTTAATTTTATTTTAATGGTACATTTTGGATGTACATAGTGATAACATTCATCATAGGGGATTTGTACCTGTACATGATATATCTTGTTGCTTCTTTTTTTCCCATTCCCCTTCCCTCCCTTCACTTCCCTCCTTATTTACAAAAGCTTTGTTTCCATTTTTTTCCTTCCATTCACTCTTTAATTCTTATTTTAGTATCCTAAGACTAGTTCTAAGGAAAGGAAGAAATCTCTTTTCAGTTTTCTTAAGATTGTATGTTAGAATAAAAATCCATTTCTAAAATAACACAAAAATCCTGTACAGTATCACCACCACCTCTGCTGGACTTACAGAATTTTTTCTGCCTATTACAGTCTTGTTAGGCATAATTTAGAGTGTTAAGTAAGCAAATCAAAGCAACATGCACCCTCCATAATTTATAGCCATCTTTTTTTTCATATTCATCTTAGTAAAAGCACCCTCTTTCCAACAGCTGTTTTTTAAAAAAGTATAATGGTCATGTATTTTTTATTTTTATTAGTACATGTTTGCAATACATAACGATTACATTCATTGTGGAGAACTAGTACACACACATCCCATAGCCTTTAAAGAAACAAATTCTTCTAGTAATTGTTCTTCCTGCTCAGGTTCCTTTGTCTCTTGTTTCAAAGTTCGTGCTTTTCAGGGTGTCTTGCCCCTTTTCTCTTCTTACTCTACCTAACCACTGAGATGACATTTACTGCTGTGGTTTTATTTCTCACAAGTACTTTAAGACTCAGAAACCTTTAAATTTTCTTATGAAGTACGAAGCTAACTAATGATCTCCTGGAGATGCCCACTTGAATGTCTCCTAAATTCTGAATTTTATTCTATCTAAATGAATTTCATTATCTTTTTACCCAATCTGGTCTTCCTCTTGCAGTTTCTCTCCATTAATGTCACCACTACCTACCAGATTGCTCAAACAGGAAGCCTGGAGATCTAGCCTCACTTACCTCTTGTCCTTACCCTCCCATAAGCTAAATGTCTAAACCATTTGATTGTAACCTTTTCACAACTCTCTAACCGTTCATCTCACCTGTTTCTCCAACTGCCAGAGTAGAAACTTATATGAATTATCATATGAACTACTATAATAACCTACCATTTTATTAAAGGCTCTAACAAATCCTACAGAAAACCCACAATGTCCTAAACATATATAATAATGAAATTAACTTTTAGTGTTTTTCCTCCACTTCCCCCCTGCCTCTTTTTGGTTTTGTTGAGGCAGAGTCTTGCTATGTGGTTCAGGCTGTCCTTGAACTTACTATGCAGCCCAGGCTGGCCTCAAACTATCTTCTTGCTTCAGCCTCCCATTGTAAGATTACAGGTGTGCATGACCATGCCTGAATATTGTTTTCCCCTTTGTTTGTGAGACAGGGTTTTGCTATGTAGTTCAGGCTGGCCTTGAACTCACTATGTAGCCCTGGCTGGCCTTGAACTCGAGGCAATCCTCCTGCCTCAGCCTCCCAAATGCTGGGATTGTAATACAGGCATGCACTACCATGCCCAGCTGTTTTCCCCTTTGAAACTAACACTGTCATGAAATATACTTTAGGAAATGTTAATCTGAAGAAAATAACACTAATATATAAAGACTTAATGACTATATAATCACTACTATTTTAGCTTAAATGTAACCACCCATAATAATGATTTTTTTTCTCTCTAAGCCTATCTGAATTTCATGGTAACAAATGCAGATAAGTCTACTTTCAAAACGCTACCTTCAGCCTTGTTGGCACACCCATCTTATTTTCAATGATGTAAAACTGTAAGATTTAGATATGGTTCAAAATAAAAGTATGGTTCAAAATCAAAAGTATTGGTAATAA
This sequence comes from Hystrix cristata, assembly GCA_004026905.1. Taxonomy (NCBI): domain Eukaryota; kingdom Metazoa; phylum Chordata; class Mammalia; order Rodentia; family Hystricidae; genus Hystrix; species Hystrix cristata. The sequence goes on along the minus strand of PVJO010005695.1, from coordinate 66,901 downwards.
GAAGGAAAATATATTAACTGCACCAGTGGAGAAATAGCCTTAAAAATAATCCTAGAAGTGTTGTATATGGAGGTGCCAGGCCACATTTTAAGGAACGAAAAGTCTACTGATGCTTCTCTTACCCAGGGGACAGGGGCAGATTATCCTACAGGCAAAAAACCTGAACACCATTTTAGAATGTCCGTTAGATCATGTAAGTATTATAAAGGCTTCATAAGTCTGTGTTATTGATTGTTGTTCCTAGAACAGAATAGTATCTGGAATAGAGTAAGCAGTCAACAAATTATTTCCTGAGTAGATATTCCAATAATTGATGTCCTATGTGATAGTTTTAATATTAACTGATCTTACAAACATTCAGGAATATCTTTCCCTATAATTTAGAAAGCTTAGTTTCTGAGGGTTTTCTAGATCCCAGCACAGAGTTAAGGTGTGAAGCACAGAAGTTGTAAAGTAACAAGGAGAGATATGAGAACAAAGTTAGGGACTCTGATGCTAAAAGAGGGATCCTGTAAACCTGAAACAGGAATCTAGATGATTCTAAAATTAACAATGTTCTTGTCACTATTTCCAAAGGACTGAACACGAATATATTATGGATACAGACATGTTTCAAACAAATTCCTAATAGGGAGAAACTGTATCTCTTATTTTTTTAAATCTAGTGTATAATACTGCACCTAACACATAGCAGATGCTCAAAATACATAAAATAGTGGCAATGCCAATATTTAGGACATGAATGTCTCTTGTTACCTTTAAGAAAGTTTAAGCCTTTTAATAAAGGAATAAGAACACAGTTAAGCTTATTTTGTTTTGATGTTTGTTATTATCTAAGTCATTTTTACATGAAAATGTACATTTCATACAAAAAAAAATCAAGAAATGGAAAATACCTAAAGTAAAAAGTACAAAGTTCTTAAATTTTTACTTATTCGAAAAGAAATTGACAGGGTTAAGAGCATTTCATATGGGAAAAATAAGACTCTGCTCTCCACATGAACATACAGATGGGTCAGAGTGACAGCCCACATTGGGACTCTGGAATAAAATCCTATATATTCAAACTGTGATGTATCGATCTGGACTAGCCTCAGTTTTCTAATTTATAAAATAAGGATTTCATGACCTATTTTATAGGACTGTTAACAAGGTTAAATATTTTATATAAAGCATTAGGATAGTGCCTGGCACAGAGAAGGGCTCAATTAATATTTGTTCATTTGCTTCCTCTTGAGAAAAAAAAATCTGTCCAGGCTTGAGAAAATAACCAGATTTTTAAATAGAGAAGAAAGGTGATGAGAATGATTTTGAAAACAAATGTAGTATCTATCTCATAAATTTCAACAGCTGATTAAAGATTGGAAAAGACCCTACATTGCTTGGGAGGGGAACAGACTGCCTGTGTTATCATAATCTTGTGGATTACCCGTGTTATCCACACTTTCAACCCAGACAGGCACAGCAAAGTAAAAGGCTTTTTTCTTTCTTGGATGCGTCTTCATTCTCTGTGAGGTGGACATATGACTCAATGACAGATGACAGAATAGGATCTTTCATGAATTATTGGTCTTTTGATAAGCTTTTAAACAAGTTCCAATGGTTAACAAAGTAAAAATCTTTTGGGAAATGGGAATTGTGACTAAATGAAACTTTTTTTGTAATGTCTCTTCCACATACTCAAACATCTAGTTTGATTACAGATTATAGAACACAATCACTAGAAGACTGAAAACTATTCTCTTGGGATAACATATTTTCTTACTCCCTTTTCTAAGGAAAAGGAAATCATTTATTTATATAAAAGTACAGTATAGTAATTAAAAATTGCTTTATTTCTCCTAGCTTAGAAATATAGTATATTCTTTGGATTAAAAATGTAAGGTCAGGGGCTGGGGATTTAGCTCAGTGATTAGAGTGCTTGCCTTGTAAGCAGAAGGGCCTGAGTTCGATCCCCGGCACCACCAAAAAAAAAAAAAAAAAGTAAGGTCAAAAGTATCACATAAAAAAAAAAAGTATCACACATTTAATGCATTTTACTCTTAGTTGTGCAAGTATGTGGGCTAGCCAGATACAATGCTCCTTGTTCACTACCAGAAAGTATTTAGATATAAGATTACTAATCTTTTTACTAAAAGTTATAATTTAAAAAAAGGCAAAATGAAAATGTTAGGTACACAGCAAAATTTGGTCAGAAGCATTGCCATTTTCTTTTCTTTTCTGCCTGTAGCACCATAAACAGAGATTGTTCCAAACAAATAGTGATTAAAAATTTCAGCTAAACATTTTGCTTTTACATCAATAATGCCATAATTAGAACCACCAAAATACCTAAATAACACGAATGATGAACCCTTTCAATTTGACTCAGTCTAAAACCTAAATTTTCAAATGAAAATTTAAAAAAAAAAATTATGTGGCCAATTTATTAATTATGTGAATAAGCATTTTTTCTAATATGTAACAGTATATACAATGAAACAATATATAAAACTCGATTTATTTAGTCTCTAAATAAACTAAAATACTGTAATGTTTAATATATAACAAAAATACTTATTATCTAATTATATGTAACAATGTTATTTGACAACTGATATAATTAATAGGATAAATTAGTCCTAAAATTATTCAAATAACTTCATTTGATATGCTGATTTTTTACGTATTACTGACATGATTTGCAGGGTAGATAAAGTTGTCAATTAATGATACTCATAATCAAGCTAGGATTTGATATAGCAAAACACAAAAAACTTTCCCAAAAACTTCCACATTAAAGTGATACTGCTATTGTTTACAGGGCTAAACCCTCTCTCAGCTTTTGCTAAATAAGGCAATCACATCTTTTTTTTTTTTTTAACCCATATAACATTGTCTGAGATTTTGAAATATTTACTACCTCTATTCTTGAGCAAGGAATAAAAATAACATCATTTTTAATTAGGTCAAACTTAATCCCTCTTGCCAAAAGGTAACATATAGTATAGTCAATGATGGGCTCTGTTGCTAGGCTATGTGAATTTGAATCCTGATTTTGCTTCTGAGGTTGTATATAATTTCTCTGAGTGACTGTTTCCTAGGGAGGGGAGGATGATAATAATGCTGTCATTCAATGAATGAATAAACATTAGAATGTTTAGAATGAAGTATATGTGAGAAATTTTTTTTTTTTTTTTTTTTTGGTGGTGCCGGGGATCGAACTCAGGCCCTTATGCTTGCAAGGCAAGCACTCTAATCACTGAGCTAAATCCCCAGCCCCTAGAATGAAGTATATGAAGAAGTGTCATATAAGATTCAGTAATCATCCATAGTGATCACGACAGGAAGGCATTTGTTAAGTCTCAAGAAACTTGTACCAGTAAATGGAAAAAAAAAATCAATAGACTTGATCAAAAGAAGAATCTTCGTGATCATGGTGTCTCCGCATAGTTTCTCTGGTGTGAGAAACTGAAGTGTAAATAAAGACTAAAATGTATTATACTGGGAAAGGGAAGAAAATGTCCAAATGGGAAAGGGAACAAGGGAGGGGGAAAGGAACAGAGGGACAAGAGAAATAAGAAATGGAAGGAAAAAATGGAAACAAATCTTTTGTAAATAGGGAGGGAGGAGGGGTGAGGGGAGGGGAATGGGAAAAAAAGAAGCAACAAGATACATCATGTACAAGTACAAATTCCCTATGATGAATGTTATCAATATGTACATCTAAAATGTACCATTAAAATAAAATTTAAAAAGTAAATAAATAAATAAAAAGAAGAATCTATATTATAGGCATTCTCTGACCTCATACTGGCTTTTAGACTCTAATTATCTCATACTGCATACCTCTTCTTTCAGGAGTGGCTACATTCCAATGGAGCTCAAAATATTTAAGTAATGTCTGTTTCTCTAATTCTTTCAGAGCCAAAGTCCTATGAAAACTAAAATTCTTAGAACACAATCAAGGTTGACTTCAAGGAGAAGAAGTCAAAGCCTTGAGGTACCAGGTATCAGATATTTACACTTAAGGTGCCTAGGCGTCTATATAGGCAAATTACAGGGTGAACCCAAAGGAGACTCCCACTGGGTTAGCTGGTATAGGCAGACTACAGGGTACGAACTGGGCCTCTGAAGTCCAGGGGTGGTATCTAGAAGGTAGGACTATGAGAAGGGGAAGGAGACTGGAATAAGGAGCCAAGCAATTTGAAAGGATATTTCTTTCTTACTGGAATGGGCAAAGTCCTTGAGTACCCTGCTGTATCAAACACTAACCCTCTATTTCCCAGATCACAGGAAAGTCAGAAAAGTTTCTAGACATCAGTCATAATTGGTGTGGAACACCAAGGGACCTCTGGGCAAAGTTTTATTCACCAGTTTTATTCAATGTTTTTTTCAACCAGTTTTTAACAATAGAGACGTGGTGAAACAAATACCTGAATATCATCCCTGGTTTGGAGGATCACAGAAATGAAGCTGATATCCAACTAACTTTGTACAACAAAGTTAGAACAGCTAATTTAAGCCTCTTTTACACCAGTTTTACAACTGCTTGACTGTAAACTGCTAGCTACATGCAAAATTCAGCAAACTGTGCATATATTATATATATACACACACACAAGTATATATAACATATGTATCTCCAGAAACTCTTACCACCACTGGAACTGCAAGTTATTACTATTAGAACCCCAAACTTATAATAAATTAGTAACTGATGACACAACTTTGTATAATAACTACGTACATTATATTAACATACCATATTGTAGAAAGAAGAGAATTCCTCAAGCCATCTTATTATTTCTGGAAAGTCAAAGAATCCAAATCTGTCTTTACAATCTTACCTGCCACTTTCTCATCTGTTTCTCTGTTACCATCATCTGAATATCTTGCAAAGTCTAAAGAATCAAGAGTACTGATGCTTCCAGCTCGATCTATAATAAATAAAATAAGCAGATTTCAATTTTTGTCAAAGGATTAGAATTCAAGTTTCTATCAATATTTCCAGTAAATAAAACCATGAATTTAAATTCTAGGATCTATTAAACAAAAAAGGTAAAGATGCTCAAGCTAATTAAACCACTTTATAGTAAGCAAGTTTCCCTGCTCAAATCTTTGGCTCACTGCCATAAAATGTACTCACAGGGTATACTGCAAAAAGCCCAGGGAAAAGCAAAATCACAGAATAGAAATGTGAGCTGCCACCAGATAGAGAGACTTTGCAGATTTAGATTGAATTAAATAATTGCATAATAAAAAAGGAAACAACGGCCCCAAAAAATAAAACAATCTAGTCTTCACAACCTAAGATACACAGTCTTTCATACATTCCAAAATTACTTGACACACAATCAATAAAATATGATCCAATGTCAAGAGAAAACACAATCAACCAGGACTAACACCAAGATAAACTACATACTGGAATCGGCAGACTAAGATTTTAAAATAGAGATACTATGCTCAGCAAAGTGAAGGAATATATGTAAATGGTGTGAAAAGAAAGAAAATCTTAGCAGAAAAATGTAGAGTATAAAAAATACCAATAGAAATTCTAGTACTGAAAAATAAATAGCTGAAATTAAAAATTTACTTGTAGAGTCTAGTAAAGAAATAAAAATGACAGAGGAAATCTACATTCCATGGTCAGTGACCATGTAGATTAATAAAAATTATTAAATTTGAAGACTAAAGAGGAAAATAGATTGAAAAGAAAATTAACAGAGGAACTGGTAGGACAGTAAGAAAACATCTAACATCTAGAAATTGGAGTCAATGATAGGCAGGAAAAGAGGTGGGGATAAATACATCAGAAACTTAGGCATACTAATACCAAGTTGCTGAAAACCAAAGTGAAGAGAAAATATTAAAAGCAGACCAAGAAACAAAATTCATGTAGGAGAAAAATGGTTAGTATGATTTTGATTGTTATTTTAAAAAAAAAACAATGAATACGAAAGCGTCCAGATTAGAAAGAAGTAAACTATTGTTTACACAAAAATTAGATTATACAACAGCAATTAACAGTCCAAAAGTAGAGCTCCTAATGATTTCATTTCTGGTAACATCAAAAAGAATAAAATACTTAATAAAAATAACAACAAAAAATGTAAAACTTAGACAATGACAATTGTAAATCATTACTGAAAGAAATTAAAGATGATCTAAGTAAACGGAAAGACATCTCAAGCTCATGGACCAAAAGGTCAAATCAGGATGATAATATTCATAAGTAATATTTAGATTCAATGTGATTCCTATCAAAATGCTGACTTTTTTTTTAACCTTCTGCAGACTTTGAGAATTAAAAAAGTCATATGGAAACAAGAAAGTCTTAAAATAGCCAAAACAATCTTGAAAGTCAATAAAGATGGAGTATTCATACTTCCTGATTTTAAACTTGATACAAAGCCAGCAATTAAGGCAATATGATACTAGTTAGCCTAAGTGTATATGCCAATAGAACTAAGAATTTAGAAATGAACGCTTACAATTCAGAAATAAGCCCCTATAGTCAACTAGTTTTTGACAAAGACATCAACATAATTGAATGGGGAAAAATTTGTTTTCAAGAGAAATGGAAACATGTTCACACAAAAACTTGTTTACAAATGTTCATTAAAGCTCTATTCACAATGGTAACAAAACACAAACAATCCAAAATATCCATCAACTAATAAATGGAACAATGTGGTATAACTCTACCATGAAACAGTATTCTGTCATTAAAAGGGAATGAAGGGCTCACAGGTGAGCTTTGAAAACATTACACAAAGTAAAAGAAGGCAGACATACAAGAAACACACTGGGCTGGAGATTTAGCTCAATGGTTAGAGTGCTTGCCGAGCAAGCCTGAGGCCCAGAGTTCGATCCCAGGGGGACACACACACACACACACACACACACACACACACACAAAGAAAGAAAGACACACAGTATGAACAAGATACGAAATGTTCAGAATTGGCAAATCCATAGACACACAAAGAAGATTGGCAGTTGTTAAGAACTAGTGGTAGAGAATGGATAGTGCCTATAATAGGTACAGGGCTTCTTTTGAGTGATAAAAATGTTTTGGAATTAGAATGTGGTAATAGTTACACAATTTTGTAAATATATTAAAAACTATCAAATTGTACACCTTAAAGATAAGACAAATGTAGGCAAGAATGTGGGTAATTTACAACCTTCACATCAAGATGTAAAATTGTACACCCACTTTGGAAACTAGTTTGGATAACATAGGCTATAGACTAACATAGTTACTATAGGACCCATCAATTCCACTTGTACTCAGGAGAAATGAAAATATACGGTCACACAGAATCTTGTACATAACTATTTATAGTAGCATTATTCACAGTGGCAAAAATGTAGAAACAACCAAATGTCTATCTACTGATAAATGGAAAAATAAAATGTATTATTCATTGATATAGCAGGATGTTATCAATAATAAAAAGTGAAATAGTGATACATGTTACAAAATTCCAGTCACAAAAGAACTGCACATTGCATGATTTCTATTTATTTTAAATGTAGCGACTGGGCAAACCTAGAAAAATAGATTAGTCATTTCATAGGACTGGGGTGTGGAGATACACGCGGTGACTGGTAACAGGTAAAAGATATGCTTCCAGCTTTAAGACCATGCTTTCTGAAATTAAATGATGGTTGTACATTGTATAAATATACTAAAAAAATTGAATCTTACACTCTCAATGGGTGAATTTTTTCCAGTTATTTTTTCGTTAGTGTATGTTTATAGTACGTAATGATTACATTCTTATGGGGAGTTGCTATATGCACATAACACATCTTAAATCTTTTTTTTTTCATCCCCTTCCCCTCCTATCCCTCTTCCTTCCCTCCATCTCTTGGTCACCTTTCCTTTCACAAATGATCTATTTCCCTTTTTCCTACTGTCTTTCATTTTTGCCCTTTATTTGTATTTTGGCATGGTTTCTTTTATATGAGAACCCAAAAATGTAAATGGGTCAATTTTAAGATATTTAAGTTTTATCTCAGTAAAGGTATCAGTTTTTTAAAAATGAAAGAATATCTTGAGAGTGAAGTGAGTGAAAAACCTACAACCCGAATTCTATAATATAGGAGTCTCAAAAAATTCACATTAAAATGTCCTGAACTCAGAAGTAGCATTAAGTTAAAAATACAACATAAATACAAAAAACTGATACTGTATATGCAATAGCATAAGTGAAACTCAAATGCATTTTGCTAAATGAAAGAAGCCTTATACAAGAATACCTACAATATAATTTCATTTATATGAAGTTTTTAGAATAGGCAATGGTAACTAGAAGAAAAAGGTCTTAATAACGGTTCTTGTGGTGAAAGGCTGGAAGTGGTAGGAAGAGATTGGGAAGGGGCATGAGGGACGTTTTGTGGTAATGGTTATGTTTTATGTATGATAGGAGTGTGGTTTACCACATGTGCATACATTTGTCAAAACTTATCAAATGGTCCCTTTCAGGTTTGTATATTTAATCTTTAAATTGACCTCAAAAGAAAAATATTGATCTAACTAATGATACGTATGATAAAGTATCCTGATGCCTGCAAGTTAATTTGAAAAGCATAAGAAATAAGACCGTCAGAAGGAGAAAGGGTTAGAGGTACAAATAGGAGACAAAGCAAGTATAGTAAAACGCTAACTTTAGAATTGAGGTTGGTATTTATATGGCTGTAAAATTCAACTTTTCTGCAAGTTTTGAACTTTTCATAAAATATTAGAAAAAATAAAACTTGGATGCATAGAGGGGGAAAACAGCTAACTGATCAGAACCTATTAATAATGAAAGCTGTAATACTAGAAAACAGCGATTATTTCTAGTCTCTCAAACAAATGTTTGTTTTTCCCCCAATTGAAATTGAATCAAAGCTAGACAATGAGTTACTGAAAAAAAGATAAATTTCATAATACAGTGGATGAACCTTATAAAGATTTTTACTTATAGGCCTTTAAAATAGGTAAATATATAAAATTCCAAACTAGAATTACTGAACAATAAATTTATCTGCTTGGCAAATGACTAACATGATACATTGTAAGATGAAGTTCCTTGGTTATAACATATGCTACTTCAATTTTCCAATTCTTAAAAAAATTAACCACTTTTCTTCAATGTTTTGAATCAGACTACAAATAGAAGCTTTTTTCTCTACTTATAAAGTAAAATATAAATAATTATAACATAAAAGTACAGACAAAGACAAGACAAATCATCCCAATCCCACTAAAGCTGGGGATAAGGTCATTACATCATTAAATTTTTCTCTGAATTTCTAACTACTCCCTTTTGAAATCTTCCCATATGAAGTATGTATAGACATACTGGTAAAAATAGAATGGAACAGTTATATCTTGTTTTGCAAAAAAATGAAGCTTATATATTAAGTTTTTGACATATTATGAAAGCTATTGTTATATACTGCTAAACTGCTTTACAACATAAGTGTATTCAGCAATATGAATTCCACCAGGAATATAAAATAGCATTTGTCAATGTTCAGTAGTAATTTCAATCTTCGCTAATTAGCATACTATAAAATTCTCATATTTAATTATGTATCTGACTCCTCAAGAACTTAAATATCGTTTGAAAAATACACTGGCTACCTTCCTTCTTATATGAGTGAATTTTCTATTCACATTTTGTGTTCATGTATATAATATTATTCTGACACATTAGTTGATCTGGTCACTGCTTCCCTAACCAGAAAGTCTACTTGAGTACTATACTTCATTTTTAGTCACGTTTTGGTTCCTCATTAGCTATTCTTGTCTTTAACCTGTATATGAAGACATATGCTCAACAGAATAAACTTTTATCAACCAATATTCTGTTGTTGTGATCAGACTTAACACTGTTTTATTCTTACCTATAATGGAATAAGTATGATGTTGGCTGTTGATTTCAGATAAAACTTTTTTATAAGTATATACCTATTGCTAGTTTATTACATCTTTATCTTTCTAATGTTTTAAATTATACATTTATGTCTAATTAGAACCTCTACAGTCATGAAAATTATTCTTCCATGATACTGCATTATACTATTAGTATTTCTCTAAATTTTGAAGAACTTGTCTATATAACAGGGAAGATCTTCGAGAAAGGCAAATACATTGTTTAATTTTCAACTTGCTATTATTATGACCACTGAAAAATATTTCCAAAAAACTTTGTTCCAAGACAACAACTTTATAAGAAGAACCCTCTGATCTTTTAAAATAATTATAATATCACGAAAAATAAATCTGATTTATTAAAATCAATCTTGTCAGGAAAATATTTATGGAAAATAATTTTACCTTTTAATTAAGCTGTAATGTATTTTCTAAGTAAAATGTACCTGGACTTTAAGACAATTAGGAGGTTGTATTACAGCTCCAAGGCAAGTAAACTCCTTTAGATTCAGCCACATTTCTTTCTCAATATAAGCGAATGCCTTTTGTGCTCCAAATGTTCTAATATAAGAAGAGGAAGAGTTTAGAAAAAGTACCAAGTAGGCGTGGTAGCACACACCTGAAGCCCCAGTAACTCAAGAAGCTGAGGCGTGAGTATCACCTGAACCCAGGAGTTCAAGACTGGCCTGGGCAACACAGTGAGATACCATCTAAAAAGAAAAAAGCAAAAGGAAGCGAGAGCCCATCTCGTAAAAGAAAAAAGCAAACCTTAAGCAAACTACCATATTTTAGTGTATGTGCTGCCAAAGCAAGCACCGAACTACCATATTTTAATATGAAGTACAGTACTTTTAACCACAAAGCATAGATACCAGGATGCCTGTTGTGTAATTTCTTAGTAATTCTCTTATTCACTTTATAACTCAGAAATTAATGATTGGGAGCTTTCATCATAGTTGGCAAGCCAGTAAAACCTGTTCATTAGTTTATCAAATTTGAGAACTAAGTCCATTAGACATGTTGTGACCATACAATATGCAGAATGATTTTATAAATCACTTATTAAAGTAGCTTTACTAATGTTTAATATTTTACTACTGGTGATAAATGCACTTACTATAGTTAAATTTGTCCCAGATTCTTGGAAAGATATCTCATAGAAAATACACAGCACTTGAAGAACTAAATGCAAAGAAACTGACCAGTTGCTAACTGATAAAGAATACTGGTTATTCAATTAAACATTTTTTGAACAACTACTGTGCACCACAACACTGACAGGAAGGTACAGAAAGTTATCAACATAAAAAAAATTTTTTTTAAAGGACACAGATATACAAGTCCACATGAGTACATTTGTGCATGCTTATACCTTCACCAAATATTTTAAAAAATGCACAAGTTATCAACAGCAGTTGTCTATGGAGAACAGAATGTTAATTTTTCACTAAACACTCTTCTCTGTACTATGAAGATTTTTGTTTGTAGTTTTTGCATCCCCCATAATAATCTTTAAAATGGGCACTTTATGAGCTGGGCAAGGTGGCACATGCCTGTAATCCCAGCACTTGGGAGGCTAAGGCAGGAAGACTGCTGCAAGTTTGAGGCCAGCCTGTGCTACATAGTGAGCATAGACCCCCACCGAAAATAAGTAAATATAAAATGGGCACTTTATAATTTAAAAATCCGCAAAGTATCTAATTCACAATTAAATGATAGAAAAAAAAAACATGAAGCAATTGGTTTTAAATTACAATTCTTACAATAAAGGTCATTTACTGTGATGTGAGATGCCCAAAAAACCTACATAATAAATAACAAAGAAAGAAATATATATACAACATATATATTCAATAAATAAAAAGAATTTATCTTAAAATTCATTTAAATTTATGGCAATATATAAACATTTTAATGTATTTATCCACTTAAATACAGATCTCAGAAATTAATGTTCAGGGAAGAAAAGCTATAAAGCAACTCTAAAATATGAAAGCTAAAAGAAGTATGACTAGAAATTTTCTACTTTGGAAGTAATGTAAAATTGCATGTAACAGTAAACAACATTCTCTGATAGGTAAGTAGTGTAGGTATGAATGCCAGAACAAAACCACAATGATACTCTGCCTCTTACTACTTAAGGTCAATTTTGAAATTACTTGAAATGGCTACAAATAGTAACCTTGGTAATAAAGAAAGGAAGGACTTGAAATGCTTGACAAATAATAAGTGGGACAGAGTCTTTCATTTTTGTCAGTTGCAAAACTCACATTTTTATTTTCCTAATCCTCAATCTTTCTCCAATGGAAAAATATTAAGAGATAGTCCAACTTCCTTATTTTTATAGTTAAGAAAACTGACAGCTACATATTTATTCCATTAAATATTTACTAAGCTATGCCAGGAAGTATTCAAAGTGAGATTTGGTCTTTGCCTCAAATAAGCTCATAATTCACTGGAATTAAGTCATATACACTAAGAATACTACAATCAGGTCCCTTTATGTTAAATCTGTGACTAGCAGAATTTTTATCTTGCAATTTGTAGTTCACTGTATTTGCATTTGTAGTTCTCCGTGTCATAAGATTTCACAATGAGCTAAAGTTCAGTCAAAATATTTAAATTTAGGAAGAAATGTAAATGTTGGAACTTTATTGACAAATTATACACTTAAATTAAAATTTCTTTAATGCCAGATGATTTTACCACATTAAAAGCTGTTAAAGAGGATGGTTACAATCAATAATAAAAATAGTAATTATTATTAACATTCCTTCTGATCACTTATTCTGTCCCAGATACTTTACATAGACTTATTTAACCTTCCTAACAGCTCCATGCAAGAGGAGTCATTATCATCAGCATTTTATAGTAAAGCAAACAGACTATCCAGAGTCATGCAACTTGGCAGTGGCAGAATAGAAATAATAGAATTTAAGATCTTAGACTCCAAATCCTGAGGGGTAAGCCATTAGTTCTCGCAAATAATATGTACGAGGACATTGCTCTGATTTTCTAGATTTCAAATAAGCTGAGTTTCATATTGTGAACGTCTTCAGAAAGGGCAGTCTTGACTCAATTTTGCTTCGGCAGAGTAGAATAAGATATAGAGGAAAAGGCTAATATTCACAAGGAAATATTCCGAACGTATAAATTTTTAACATATCTTCATTTACTGACAGTTTGGATGCCAGGCATAATATTAGGCAGTGGTGATACATAGAAAAATAAAATATGGTTTCTTCTCCATTCCAACGTTAATTAAACATTTACAAATTGCTTACTTCAGACATTTGTGCTACATATGAAAGAGAACAAAGATATATAAAACATATGAACTCCATGGTAACATCTTTAAAAAAATCTGGTCAACTAAAATGTTAACAATAATACTACTGGAGTTAACTATAAATGCATGTAAGTTCACAAGTCTATATATAAGTGATTCCCACAAAAGGGACAGACAAAAAAGAATTACAAGTTTAGAAGATTTAGAGATGTCTATAGGTTGGAGAAACTTCAGGAAAAGGAAGGGACATAAATAGGACCTTTTGATTAGAATTAGGACAACATGGTTGAAAAGGCATAAAAGAAGCAAAATTGTAAGAACTTTATTACATATTCATAATAAAATATTTTAAATTCAATTTTATCATATACTATATAAAAATGGAAAAACATTTTCCTACGCAGGTTTGTAAATTCTTTCTTCCTGTTTCATTTTTTTTCTGCAATGTTTAATTTTGTTAATTTAAAAAGGGGTCAGAAAGGAGTTGTTTTAGGAAGGAGGAAGCAGTGCCAACAGACTTTAGCTGAAGTGACACGAAGAAACAGCTTTTAAAATGAGGTAAAAGTAAAGATAGGGGAAGTGACTAAAGCCAAATGGTAATGCTAACACCGATGATCCAGATGTGAGCTACAGGGCTGAACCAAGGCAGCACAGGAGCACAGAACTGAGGGAGAGTTGAAAATTAACAGAGACAATCTGATGACACTACCTTGAGCAATCTCATCCACCCACAACAGGTCTAGCTGGTTTAAAAAACAAATGAACATCATTTCTAACTTCTCAGAATTTCTGAAACAGTAAGAGAAAATCTGGAAAGCTACATCCATGATTGCAAATGTGTTGTATTCTTTGAAGCTTAGGCATGCTCCATTATTCTAGCCAATAAAAGGCTAGAAACTTAGATATCACCATTGAAAAAGATAGTACAAGCTAACTTGACCTTGTTAGATTATTTCATTTATAACAGCCGATGAATATACTTGGCTCTCAGTTGAAGTCTGGTTGATGATCTTGGTTTGTGGCCTGGATATAGTACAATCACTGTACAATGTCAATGTCTTGATTTCTGTTAATTCTATACAGTGTGGCCACCCTGATGAAATGAGGGATGCTTCTGGCAGATTATTCACCTCTGCCTTCGTATGGTGCTATCGTTTGTCACTCTGATTATTTTTTAAATGATCAATTTTGTGTCACTTGGCTTGCCTTCTGCATTAAGATTGGCCACTCTGAGTGAATAAGACATACTCCAAATTATTAAGATACTTTACCTGGTCATATACTAAAATAACCAAATTCCTGCTGAGTTATGTTTTTGGTTTGTTTTTTGAGACAGGGTCTTGCTATGTAGTCCAGGCTGGCCTTGAATTTGCCACATAGCTGAGTCTGGCTTGAAACTTGTGATAGTCCTGCCTCAGCCTGCTAAGTGCTGAGGTGACAGGTGAGTACTACCACACTCAGCTGCTGAGCTGTTTTAAAGCCGATATAAAATTAAAGTTGTAGTATAATGGAAAGATTGAAGACTTTGAAGTTACTGATCTTATGCAAAGTCACAGAGTGAAAAAGATGCAGAAGCAGGATCCAAGCCAGTCTCATCTCAAAGTCCCTCTTCTTAACCTTCTATGCTATGCTGTTTTTTCCTTCAAAATTAGCAGACTTCTTTGGTTGTATGTATGGTTTGTTATTCAAGTTGAAAGGCTATCATCTTGCTCATGTGAACTTCAAGTACCAATGTTTCTAATACTTGTTTTTAAATTTTTTTTTGTTTTTAGTTAGAAATGTATTTTAAGCAGTATGTAAAAACATGGTAGAAAAATTATTAGTACTGTTAAACATCATCTACCTTTCTCTCAATCTTTCTTCACCATTAGTAAATCTGATCTAGTATTTTCTTTTAGTGATTCATTTTCTCTCATAAAATAAATCACTGTACAATGAATTTCTGAAGTCTTTTCACATACACATTTTCCTGTCAACTTCATTAAAACCTTGGGAGTAGCAGTGGACAGAAATGATTCTTCTCCTATTACACAAAATAAAAGGCTTGAGAAAATGATTTACCCAAGGTGACAGAGCTGGGACGTGGCAGAAAGAACTGAAAATCAGTCATTGGTACAAGTCCAGTGGTCTTCTAACAATAGGTTGAGTTCACCTGATTTAGACTGGTACAGACTGCTTGGGTTTGCTTGTTGAGACAAGGACTTACTATATTACCTAGGCGGGCCTTCAAACTTGTGATCCTTTTGCCTCAGCCTCAGCTGTAGCTGGAATTACAGGTATGCACCATCAAACCCAGTTCTACTGTTGTTTTATCACTTACCCATCATTCCAAGCTACTCTGATCACGCTCTTATTTCTCTATTTTGTTCATACTAATGTGGGATGCCTGCCATGCATCTTACTAAACATATGAGCTCTAAGGAGTTCTTCTTAATCCTACAGTAGTCTAATGTTAGGTTTTATTGAATCTTAATAAATACCATTGCTATATTCAGTTATATTGGGCATTCACTTTTAAGGACTCTATGAGAAATCTATTCTTAAATAAAATTAACCAACTTACACTTAGCTTGTCCAGATTTTCTTATGTAGATTCCACAGTTTGTAGAAATTATGGATATTTGTATGTGGAGTTGGAAAATCAAGAGTGTCCTTTACCTCAGTGAAATGGGGCTAGTAACCACTTTACAAGTTAATTTTATTACTGAAACAAATACTCACTTGGCAAGACAGTTGAAGTAGATCAAACCTAAGGAGGGAGCTGGTGCCCCCTCTGCCTCAAATCAAAGGGACTGCATTGAAAGTATGGCCAAATAGCAAAGCGATATTTACTCAAATAATAAAGTATGATTTTAGTGTAAATAATTTAAAAGCCACAATGTATCATCAACTCCTTCAGTATATATATAGCCAGACATCAGTAAAAACAAATACCCGTGAAACTTTTAACAAACATGCAGTCTGAGGATCACCCTTAACTTTATGGTTTGGAAAAAAAGTGCAATTTAAATTTTCAACAGCAATAGTGTTTGTTTCCTCAGACTAATACCCTTATCTTGTTTCCTTTTAGAGTACCACAAGAACATTAAATGTCATACTGCATTTTTCAACTATCCAATGGAATTATGTTATGTGGTAAGCAGGGAGCTTCATGTGCCCAGACAACGTTTCATACAAGGAAAAAAATCTAAAATAAGTAGTATCTTTCCTTTACCTTTACTTACTTTTCCTTAAGATAGAGTTTAAATATGGCCAAATAATAATTACTGTTTACTTAAAATTTCATTCACTTTTAAGTGTCAAATTTTACTTTCTCTACAACAGCCATTTCATTTCCATGATCAAAAATTATTTTCCTATAAGAATGTAACATTATCACAGATTATTGTGTAATTTTTTTCATGTGTTAGACTTGCCTCTCCAAGAAGAATATATACTTAAGAATATATATTAAGCTTCTGGACCCTTATAATCCTAAACTGATCATGCTGTTATGTCATTGTAAAACTATTAGCTACCAAAGATATTCAAGTCATGGCAGTAGGCAAAAATATTTTTGACTTCATGTCCACATGAAGTAATAATTTTGAAACAACTGGAAAGTCATACGCAAGAAAAAAATGAGTTATGCAACAGTTGTATTTAAGAATGTCAATGATCCAGACAATAATGGAAAATCTCATTCGGCTAAAAGCAGTGAACCTTATAAATTTTAGAAATATTCTATTGATATTTTCTCTCTTAGCAGACAGAAAAAGCACTGAATCCAATCTAACCTCACAGAGAGGAACTACTTTTGCAAAGCTGAAGAGATGGGAACTTCGAAAGGAAGCAATCATGACATATTTGCATTGATGATACTAAGGAAAGGAACACTGCACATGGTGAGGTATGATGTACCCTCAAAGAGTTCTGAGTAGCTGGTGTGGTGGCATACATACATCTGTAATCTCAGCACTCTGGAAGGCTGAGACAGGAGGATAGCAAGTTCGAGCCTACACTGGGCAACTTAGTGAGAAGCTGTCTCAAAATAAAAAATGAAACGAAAGGGCTGGGGATGCAGCTCAGTGCAAAGGCCAGGATTCAGTCCCCAGTACCGCAAAAAATAGTCTTGAGAAAAGACAGTCAGGATCAAGAAAGATTTAAAAGAGGAAGACGATTAATGAAAGCTCTAAACTCTCAAGTGAAATTATTACATTTAATCCTAATCGTCATCAAATCAAACACAAAAGAGCTAAAGGTCGTAATAAAGGCTTGGAAGTGGTACAGTGAAAGAACCAAGCAACTAAGTAAGTCTGGAGAGTGTACAGAGTTTGTCAGGTAAGACTCATCAGGTAATTTGGAAATCTTTTTTAAAACAACTACATAAAAATTTTGTTACACTGCTCTATGTCACATGTTATAGTCTTAAAGGTCAGCAATAAGAAAATCTCTTCCTGAAAAAGGAGATTATCCTACATGTTAACTAAAGACGTTACACCTATGGAGAAAATTCCACATTTTAAGAGAGAAATGTGGTTAGGGTTTACTTTGATAGAAAATGCACTCTTTGTACTTCCGCAAATCTAATATTTAGCAATTTAAGTCACTGGCATCATTCAAAAGTATAGAAATAAAAAAAAAATCAACCAGGTTACAGTTTTAAAACTAAACATTAACATTTGTCAGTAAATTCCAGTTGGCCTTATATCAGACACTAAAATACTTTGGCATCTGTGAGAAAAATCTAACATGCGTCCCAAAAGGAGAATATCACCAGTCCTACACATCATCCTCAAGAATAAGTTTTCAGACTATAAAAAAAAATGCTTATAAATAAACGATGAGTGGGGCAAACGACTGTTTTAGGTTGCTAAAAACGATTATACCGCCGTAAAAAACAAAACAAAATAAAAAACTAAGTTCCTATCTCAGGCAGAGAAAAAAAGCCTGCATGCTGGTAGGATCATGAGACTAACTACAAGCAGAAGCTGCCTGCCCTGTGCCTCAGCTTTCCTGTAATTTTGGACACTACTGAAATGAAGGCACTGAAATTGAACTATCTTGCTTTTATTTAAACAGAACAACTATTATGCAGCAGAAATCCCGCTTTCTGGTTGAGAAAGTCATCTCCAAAACAACAGGTCTTAAGTACCTCTAACTTTTATTCAGAAAGTAGCAATATTTCCTATTTTCTCTCTCTTGACTTTGATTCAAAAAATTACTAGGCAGCTTGAGAAACATTTCCTGGTAGTGCGATTCAGATTAGAGAAAAAAGGAAATTGCTTACAGCAATAAGTCAGTTTACAAGGGAGCCTTCTGGAGTGTGGTAATAGCCAGTAAACTGGAAACTCTTGGTATTTTATAGATACTGCACCATCACTAACAGAGGAGCCAAGAGCAAATGCAACACCAGCCAAAGATTGGAAGCAAGCCGAGAAAACAGTCACTGCAGGATCCTTTTATTTCCACCATAAAAAGCACCCCCATCCCTAATTCTCTCCCTCCCTAAAGCGCTCTATGTTCCCAGAGATACCCTCGCACAATCCCAACAACCCCGCAGGAGCGAGACGGGCTGCGTCCACTTACTGAGCTGTCCCCCGCCCGATGCTGTACTCGGTTCCCGGCCTCCGGAGCCTCCAACGCCGGGGATCCCAGGCGCCCCCATCCCCGGCGGGGTCCCACTCTGCCTCTCGAAGTTGCCGGGATTGGAGAAGTAGTCGCGCAGCCGAGGCAGTTCGCGACCGCTCTCTAACAGCTCTGTGTGCAGCTCCAGGGCAGTCAGCAAATATTGATCGCGCAACAGCTGAGCTGCGATTGCATCAATTGACAAGCGGGCTGGGGTCTCCCCTGTACCCCCCAGGGCCATCGCAGGCGCGGACGCCTCCCCAGAGAGCCCTGGCCGCGCACAGGTCCCCAAGGCCACGGGATCCTGGGGCGACAGTGAGCCGGCAGAGCCAGGATCTAGACCACTGCCAGCACCGAGCCGAAGTCCTGCCCTCCGCTCCTCGGTCGCTGCTACCTCATCGTCGTCTTCATCCGAATCGCTGAGGAATGGATTCACGCCGCCACCACCACTGCCACCACCTCCAGGCGCCATCGCCGCCATCTTACTCTGTCAGGAGTGGGGACGCCTCCCTGACTAGCTCCAACAGGACGCAGCCTGAATCGCCCTTGAGCCGCAGCAGGCACTGAGCACCTGCAAAGCCCAGGGCTGACCACGTCCTGCCTCCCCACTTAGAGGTTAGTGGCAGCTCGGAAACTGGAGATTCCAGGCAGCACCACCCACCACCCCCAGCAGCCGCTACACCCGCAGCCGGCTCTGCAGGCGTCTTCCTGGTCTCCACTCTCGCGAGAACCGAGCGTGCCCTGCCCTCGCCCCGCCCCAGAACGCCTCAGCCCCGCCCATTTCCAGTGCCAGCGTCCTACGATTGAAGGACCTGCCCGCTCCCACAACCACAAAACCCCGCCCAGCCCGCAACTCTCCCAGGATTGGCCGAAATTGCGGGGGACCGGCAGGGCAGTTACCGCGAGAGCATCCGAGGCCCGGAAAGTGTTAGGGGCATTCAGTAGTTGAAGAGCGGGCATGCAGGTGCGTTAGGGATACCCTGTGGGCTGTGTTTTGAAGGGGACAGAGGTTCAATTTGCCCGACAGCGTTAATGGCGGTGCGTCCTGCCTTCGCGCTGATGAGGTCTCGTTCTTGAGATCAGGTCTGACCCGGAAGAGCCTCAGGTAAAGTCCAGGGACTAATGCGCGGAGGCGCGGAGGCATCGAGACGCTTGCCTTACACCTGAGATGTGCTGCTGTCTTAATACGCTTCACCTTTTGTCGCCGTTAGCAGTTAGTCGGTGATATTGTCTCCGCAAGGATAGTAATTGCCCAGGGCAGTAGTCGGGATTTGGCTCCTTCTTTACCCAGCAGCCGCGCGCTTGCTCGTCGTGGAGGCCTAGCGACAGCACCGACTTGCGGTTCGAGGGAGCGGCGCCTTCCTTCAGTGACTTAGTTCAGCCAAGGTGTGGGGTGCGAGGTGGAGAGACTGAACGGAAAATGGGGCGCTGGAGCTTGGATTTGCTGGTATCTGTGGACAGCTCGACTTGGACAGCAAGCTATTAGGCGCTCAATGAACACGTAGAATTTCGTACACAGTTTGCACAAAGGACTCTAAGATAGTCAATCCTCTTTTACCAGTAGAAAAATAAGTAGATTTAAGCCTAGAGAGTTTAATAACCTGGCCACTAATAACTATTCGAACTCCACTAATGGAAGGAACAAACATGATTTGTCTGAAGTCCAAAGCCATTCTTTTCCCACAATGCCTTGTAGCTTTTCGGACTTGTTCATTTGGTCCAGAATCAAACTTTTGATTGTATAACTTAACGACTTTAAAAGTTGGATGTTTGAGAGTCTTATGAAGCATCAGCAGGCAAAGCAACTATACTCGTAAGTTCAGGAGACCAATATGTATCTTTTGTTACAGACTACGCCGTGAAAGAAGGTTTAACAGTCACCAGTTCTAGACTATTCCTGATAGATTCCATTTTCTTCACTCAAAACTTGCCACTTTTGTAGGTTTTAGATTTCCTTTCTTACTGTACAGCTTCCAGTAGGCACCAAAATAAATAGCAGCAATTATGATTATCATGTAAGTTACAAACTACATTGAAGCAGTGAAGTATCTCCTTTGGATCCGTGGCAAAATTAAAATAGAGCATCCTTATATAACCTTAGGTCAGGTTATTGATTTACAAGTGAAGGTATATCAACAGTTAATTGTAGGCTTTTACTTTCTGTTTATCCGGGCTCAGTAAACAAAAATTTACATTTAAATGAGGATTTGGGAATTTTTTTGTTTGGTTGGTTTGTGCTAGAAAGGTTTTTTTTTTTTTTTAAACAAAAAAATAGTACTAAGAACTTTAGGTATTTTTTTAGTAAAATTCTTGATGTCCTAATGCTAAATATTTTTCTCTGCCATATAGTGAAGAAAAATGTGGGGGAATAAAACCGTGGTATTAGGAAAACACAGTAGTTATCAAAATGGCCAATACTGTATCCTTTTACACATTCCTTAGGAGAAAAAAATTGCTGGTCCTTATTTTAATTGCGTTTGCCAGAGGGATTAAAAATTGAAACAATTTCTGGAATACAGGAAGGAAAGATTATTGAATGGCATAGGAAGGACATGATTAGAAATGGGTTGTTTACATACAGTATTTTCATCTCTGTACAGAGAATTCTAGACATCTCCTACACTTAGGGTTCCTGAGAGAACTGTACTGATCGGAATGAATACCTAAGTTCAAACCCCAGTTATGTGCATTATCTATTGTGAAACTTTGAAAAAATTAAAACCTAGCTTCTTGCAGTCTCATTTGCTTTCGTCTGTCAAAATTGTGAATGTTCTTGTCACAGTGCATGGTAGCTGGGTGGTATGTAATAAATGATGCTACTAATACTAGTTTTTAATAAAATATTAGTATATACTGAGAACATTTACAGGTTTTTAAAAACATACTGTTTTAGTACCAGAAGTTTGGAAAAGCAATAAAGTGAATAGGACTAAAAGAGGGAATAGCTTTAATTTAGGGTCTGAGTTCTAAAGCACAAGTCGAAAATAGATTTAATGTATTTCCTCAGAATTGTAAGGAATTGGATGTAGTAGTGCTTTCATGACTGATTTCTTGTACAAACCTGTTGTTTCCTGCTAATTCCTATCCTATAAGCCATGGAGTTGCTTATGTGACATTGCAAACCCATAACAAATCAACTGGCCAATCTTCACAGTTGGTACTTTTCCCCCTATTATATGTAGAGTTTTAGTTATCAATTAAAAATGTATAAGAAGTAGCACACACTAGAATATTAATAATTTCTGATCTCTACTTACCATAAGTTATTATTAATAGTGTTGGAAAACTGCCTACTTGGAAAGATTTGCATTCATCTAGGCTTTTACAGCTAATGTTGCCTCTGAGTAATAAGGATAATCATTGATGTTTATACCTTATTTATACCGTTGAAGTTTAAACTAATGCTTCATTATTAACATCATTTATCACATACCAACTTTTTTACAAGTACTTAAATCATGTTGATGTTAAAATTATTTTAGGCTTTAGTACTCTTACAGTAATCAAAAGTAATGTTTTAGTAAAGTAACAGTGCAAGTTTTTGGTTGATTTAAAGTTTTAGTAGCATCTGATGTTTTATTGCTTTCTCAGTATGTGATAAAACATTCCACAGATTTAAGCTAGACAACTTTTATTGGTATATGGATAGGTCTTTCTAAAATTTTAATGACTACACATTTATTTTGGAGATTTTTCAAGCAATTCACCCATGGCAAATAAAGTTGTCTTTTTCAATGAATTTGAATAAAACGATTCTCTTTAAAGAGAAATATTTTGTAATAATATTGATTAGTGTACATGTTCTTGGTAATAATCGAATAGCATATGAATGTTGATATTTTATCATCATTGCAATTTTATCTATAGTCAGTTACTTAAGATGTGGGGCTTGCTTATCTTCATAGCTTTTGACAAGAGGGCCCAAAAGAGAAACAAGGCAGCCTCTAGTGGCTATAGTGCATATTGTACTATAATATGCATAGTGCATATTAGTAGCACTCATTTTTGAAATAGTACTGGACAGTACTCCTAAATAATTTAGTCAACAAACATCTGAGTCCTTACTAAGCACATAGGACTCTGATGGATACTAGTGATGCCCTTTCCTTCTGTCATGGAATTACAGTGAAGTGGCAGAGGCAGACATTAATCCAAGTAGTCAAAGATGTAGCTATGTAATTACAAACCAAAGATTTAGGCTTCTAACTTAGCTTAGCACAGTCCCTGAAGAAATGAAACTTGAAGGGAGATATCAGGAAAACAGTGGTGAAAGAGGATGGAGGATAGCTTGGAAGTGCATTCTATGGGGAGAAATTCTATCCGTAAAGGTAGTAGAGCATCACGGAATATCTGATGCTTGAAGAAGTAAAAGAAGGCCAGTGAGGTGAGATAACAATACAGCAAGGGAGAGTGTTTTGAGCCAAGATTAGTAAAGGAGACAGAAACCAGTCTGTGTAGGACCTTGTTAGTCTTGATTATGATGATGAGAGACACCGTAGGGTTTTGTCAAGCATTGAAATATTTGGATCTAAATTCTGAAAACAACAAAAAAGCAGTCCTTTACATGGCAAGAAATTAAACAGCAAAGAATTAGAGTATGGGGAGAGCTATTATACTTTTAGTAGTTCACGTGAGAGATGGTATATGTACAATGGTGGACTACAAGAGTGCCAGTGGAAAGTAAGACAAATGAATAGATTTAGACATGATTATTGGATTGCATGTGGGGGAAGAATATGGTGTAGGGAATGACTCCTAATCCTCTGACTTGCATACTTGCGTGCAAGCAGTGCTATCTCCTGAGATTATGAAGCTCTGGATAAGAGTAAACATGCCACAATTGGGGTTGGGGGTGTAGCTCAGTGGTTAGAGTGTTTGCCTAGCAAGCACAAGGCCCTGAGTTTGATCCCCAGCAACGCCTCCCCCCAAAAAAAAACCCACATGCCACAATAGAAAGTATAGGGTAAGAAGAGAGAATGGCCTAGGACCAAATTTTGAGTAACTTAAAAATTCATTGACTGTAAAGAGACTGTTCTACATTGGTCAGAGAAAGAAATGGAACACAAAAGGAGTAATGTGTTTACAGAAGCCAAGGCATGACAGTGCATTAAAAAAATGAAGCAACCTTCAGCACCACACACACAGACACACACAAACACACAGACACACACATGCACATGCACAGCATGTGAGTTTAAAAGCCAAAGACTTAAAATAGCTGTTGGATTTTACATTATGTGCTATAGTAGTGAAAGCTTTCTCTCTAAAGTAATGAAAACAAGGATTAATTTGTTTGAGAATAGGTGGTTGGGGAGAAAAGGTCATATTTACTGTTTCAAGAAATTTAGCTTTGTTGGGGAGAACAGGTCTGTAGATAGCTTAAAATTTTTTTCATTAATCCTTTTGTGAGATATATCCTTGTCAGAGTTGTAGCTTATTTCATTGCCAGTGCATACTAGTATTTCATGATGAATAAATGATTTATCAGTTCCCTGTTGTCATATATTATTTCTAATTCTTATTATATAGGCAACAAACTCAAGATTTGAATTTAAAGTTTTTTTATCCATGTTTGTTTTAGATGTGGAATTTATCTTAGTAACTTCTTTTTTTTATCTTAGTAAATTCTAAAGTGTTAGCTATACTAATACCTGTCAAGTGGCCAAAGTGTAAAATTTGATCATTTTCTCATATCTTACTTGATAAACTCTAAATAATGAAAAATTCAAAAAGCAAAAATCTAAAACTATTAGGATATATAGTTTTAAGAACAAGAGGAATTTCTTATTCAAGAGACAACTCCAGAGGATAGATTGAATGAATTTTATTACTTTAAAACTTCATTTTAACAAAAAACACTGTGAACAAGATTTATATATAGATGTGTATAACTGCACACATGCATACACAGCTGTCTGTATCCATAGGTTACATATCCATGGATTCAACCAACCATCAATTGAAAATATTTGAGAGAAATGTCTTTCTTATCATTCCCTAAACAATACAGTTTAACATCCATTTACATAGCTTTTACACTCTTAGGTATTATAAGTAATCTGGAGATGCTTTAAAGTATTAGGGAGGATGTTCATAGTTGTATGCAAATACTATGGCATTTTATGTTAGGATCTTGAGCATATGTGGATTGAGGTATTCTCTGGGTATGGGGTATGTTTATGGCTCCTGGAACCAATCTGCCATGGATGGTTACTGAGAGATGACTGTAGTTGTTTATGTTTAGGACTCTGTAGTAGGGATTGACTGGAGAGGGACATGGGAAAACTTCATGGGGTGACAAAAATACTCTGTATCTTGATTCTGCTGGTAGTTACATGAATGCATTTTTTAAATAAAAAGTAGTAAGTCTTAATTAAATGGATTGATTTTTGTACGTATGTTATATTTGAATGAAATTGAAAACATTTATTAGGACTATTTATATTAGACTAATTAACACTTTAAATAGGTGAAATAGACTCTGGCAGAGTTCTTATACCCAAAAAGACTAACAAACATATGTAGCTAATGATGATTTCTATCTAATAAGCACGTATTTCCAAAAATAAGTAAAAACTTACATTAATGGGTAATTTTTAATTTATTTTTTATTGTTTTTAAATTTTATTTTAATGGTACATTTTAGATGTACATAGTAATAACATTCATCATAG
Source organism: Hystrix cristata (assembly GCA_004026905.1). Lineage (NCBI taxonomy): Eukaryota > Metazoa > Chordata > Mammalia > Rodentia > Hystricidae > Hystrix > Hystrix cristata. The sequence continues at coordinate 41,415 of PVJO010005695.1, read as the reverse complement.
GGGATTTGTGCCTGACATGATATATCTTGTTGTTTCTTTTTTTCCCATTCCCCTCCCCTCCCTTATGGGTAATTTTTTAGATTGGAAAGAATTATCACAAAGGTTCTTGTTAATGCTGAAAGTGAACTATTAGTCATTACATCATTGCTTATGTCTTTTTGGTTGTCTGGTATTCTGTATCTCCTCAAAGGTTTGGATAAGTTTCAATTATTATTCTAAGCCTTTACTTCTTTGGCTTGGCTCATTGTGCTATCTTTTATTTTCCTACTATGTCTTATACCTATTATTCTGAGGTGCATTTATTTTCTTGCTTGTCTTTGATTATTTGTCCATATCTATTCATTTTTCTATTGGTGATGTTGAGCACAATACTTGAGAAATAGTAAATTTTGAATAGATGTTATTGAATTGAAGATTCAGCTAAAATTATTTTTCCTTTAATTTATTCATAAAAAAGTGTATTTTGATCTCTTACTGTTTGTCAATAGGCAGGGCATATAGTAGTGAACAAGATAAGACATCACTGTCTTTATGGAATTTGTATTCTAGTGGAAGAGATATTGGATAAATTTTAAAAATAACTACTGAGTATGTAATTGTTTAGATTGAGGAAAGTGGGAGGGGAACCTATGTCTATTTGGCCAGAGAAACATTGAAGGGGTGACACAAGATACATGGAAGATCAGAAGAAGCCTGCTGTAGGAAGAGCTAGCTGAAGAGCCCAAGGATAGTGTGCCTGGAACTGAGAGGTTTCCTTGGCAAGACTTTTTGAGTACTGAAAGCAAGAAAGTCCTGGCAAACCCTGAGAAGGCAAGTTCCTTCACCTGTGCTCTAGATTCTATTCCCTTTCATTGAGAAGGATTCAACTCCTGCAGTTACAGCTTTCTGTTATATCATTAATTTCTTTGTAAATTCTTAATCATTCCTTAGCATGTAAGTCTTCTATTATCTCTTGGATTAGGAAAACCTTTTCTTGATTCTGCATCAGTTTTTACTTTTTCCTTCAGAGTTATTCTCACTCATTCCAGTCTTTTCCTTTATCACCTCTCATTCATGCATGTTTCAAACATCCATCTTAATGGGGCTTAGCTCTCACTACTCTGCTGAAATTTCTCAATAAAGTTAACAGTCTCACTTGCTGAAGTCACTCATTGCTGTCCTTTTCTTACTTACTGCCTTTAAGTAATCTGACAAAGCTGACCCTCCACACTTGAAACGTTGTTCTTTCAGCTTCAACCGTGCCTCTTCTAGTTTTCCTTCTACTTTATTAGCTGTTTCTTCTTAGTCTGTAGTAGTGGATGTGTCTAGGTCATTCTTGTAAGTAGCTTCTGAGTTTCACAGCAACTGTCTACCTTATTATATCTTTTGAGCTTGCTTTTAATGTGTCAGAAAGGAGATGCTCAGTACTTTTCCTTCACTTCTTCTGTTCCTGCTAATATTATCTTTTCCTTTTCTAAGTTAAGAACCACTCAGGTCCTCAAATCAGAAATGTGGAAGTCATTGTTTTTTCCTTTTTAAAATTTTTACAAAATATTGGACTTTGTGACATTTTCATATATGTATATAACACTTTGATCATATCCATTCTTCCCATTCTTTGCACCACTCCCCTTTTCTTCCCCTTGTTATGTTCCTCTTGTCTAATATTCTCCCTTTTCTATGTTTTTTGTAGTATATAAGGAAAAACATGTGATACTTTTTCTGCATATGGCTTATTTCACTTAACATGATTTCCAGTTCCATCCATTTTCCTGCACATGACATAATTTCATTCCTTTTTGTGGTTGAACACTACTCTACATTTTTAAATCCACATTTTCTTTAGCTATTCATTCATTGATGCACTCATAGACTTTTGTGAAGTGTAATGCAATAAACATGGGCATACAGGTATCTCTACAGTATGATGACTTTAATTTTTTGTATATATACCCAGGAGAAGTATAGCTGGCTTATATGGGTAGTTCTATTTTTACTTTTTTGAGGAGCTCTATACTGATTTACATAGTGGCTGTCCTAATTTACATTCCTAGTAACAGTTTTAAAATTCTTTTTTCCCTGTATCCTCATCAGCATTTATTGGGCTTTTTTTGGTTGTTGTTTGTTTGTTTGTATTCTTGGTACTAGCCATCCTGACAGGGGTGAGGTGGAATCTCAATGTAGTTTTGATTTGCATTTGCTTGATGGATAGAGATGTGGCACACTTTTTCATATAATTATTGGCAATTTATACCTTTTTTTTTTTGAAAAAGTGTTTGTCCCCTTCATATGCTCATTTTTGATTGGGTTATTTATTCTTTTGGAGTTGAGTTCTTTGAGTTCTTTCTATATTCTAGACATTAATCCTTTATCTGAAAAGTGGCTGGCAAAGATTTTTCTCCCATTCTGTAGGCTCTCTCTTCACTCTTTTGTTTCCTTTGTTGAGAAGCTTTTTGTTCTTGATTCTTTTTTTTTTTAACCAAGAACATTGTGATCATTGATACATAATGATCATAATCAACATGGTTATTTTGTACCTGTACATGATGTATCTTGGTTTTCCCCCTCTTCCCCTCCCCTCCCTTCCACTCAGCCACTCCTCCCTATTTGCAATAAATTTATTTACATTTTTCCTTTTTTTCCCTTTTATCTTACTTTTCTTTTAACCTTCCTTTATCCCCCTTTTCCCTATCTAGTTCTCCTCTCTTCTGAATACTATTTTTTTTTACATAACATCTATTATACCCCTTTGTCCTTATTTACACTTATGGTTTCTCATATCAGAGAAACAATTCGATATGTATTGATAAGTGTCTGATTTATTTCACTTAAGAGTATGTTGTCAAGGTACATCCATTTACCTACAAATGTCTCTAGTTTGTCCTTTTTTAGGGCAGAGTAGTACTCCATTGTGTAGAAAAACCACATCTTCTTTAGCCATTCATTAGTTGTTGGGCATTTAGGTGTTTCCAAGACTTAGCTATTACAAATTGTGTTGCTATGAACATGGTTGTGCATATATCACTGTGGTATGATGATTTTAATTCTTCTTGGAAGATACCAAACAGAGGAATAGCTGGGTCAAATGGAACCTCTAGTTATAGTCTTCTGAGGAATCTCCCCACTGATTTCCACAGTGGTTGGACCATTCTACATTCCCACCAAGAGTGGAGGAGGACTCCTTTTTCCCTGCAGCCCCGCCAGCACTTGTTATTTGCTGATTTCTTGATAATAGCTATTCTTTCTGGAGTGAGATGGTATCTTAGTGTTGCTTTGATCTGTATCTCTCGAATGACCAACGATGTTGAACATTTTTTCATATATTTCTTTGCTATTTTTATTTCTTCATCTGAGAAATGTTTATTCATTTCAGATGCCCATTTTTGGATAGGGTCTTTAAATTTGGGGGGTTTGATTTCTTTTGAGTTCTGTATATATTCTAGATGTTATACCTTTGTCTGAGTGACAGCTGGCAAAAATTTTTTCCCAGTCTGTGGTTTTTCACTCCACTCTCTTAGTAATTTCTTTTGCTGTGCAAAAGCCTCTTAATACGATGTGGTCCCAAGCATTGATTCTTTGTATTGTTTCCTGTGCAGTCTGGGTTCTGTTCATAAATTTTTTCCAACCCCTATGTCTCCGAGAGTTCTTCCTATTTTATTCTCCAGGAGATTTAGTGTTTCTGTTTTAATGTTTAGATCTTTGATCTACTTTGATTTTAGCTCAGTATGTGGTGAGAGACATGTATCTAGTTTTAGTTTTCAGCGTGTGGTAAGCCAATTTTTCCAGCACCATTTATTAAAGAGACTATCTTTCTTCCAGTGAAGGTGTTAAGCTCCTTTGTCGTATTTGGAGTTATTTCTGCAGCTTCTAGCCTGTTCGGTTGTCTTCATGGTCTGTCTTCATGCCAATGCTATGCTGTTTTTATCACAGAAGCTTTGTAATATAATTTCAAGTCAGGGACTGTGATGCCCCCTGCCTTATTCCTGTTGCCCAGAATTGTTTTTGCTATTCTTGGTCTCTTCTGGTTCCAGATAAATTTCATGATTGCCTTTTCTAATTCTGTGAAGTATGTTATTGGTATTTTGATTGGAATTGCATTAAATCTGTATTGTAATTTAGGAAATATGGCCATTTTCACTATATTGGTTCTTCCTATCCATGAACATGAGATGTCTTTCTATTGTCTGAAATCCCTTTCAATTTCCTTTTTTAGAGTACTGTAGTTTTCAATGAAAAGATCTTTTACTTGTTTGGTTAGATAGATTCCTAAGTATTTCATGTTTTTGGATGCAATTGTAAAAGGAATATCTTCTGTTATTTCTTTCTCAGTGAGTTTGTTATGGGTATATAGGAATGCTATTGGCTTTTGGGTGTTGACTTTGTATCCAGCTAAGCACCTGAATTTAGTTATTAAATCTAGTTTTTTGGTGGAATTCTTGGGGTCTTCTATGTAGAGTATTATGTATCCGCAAATAATGATAGTTTAACTTCCTCCTTTCCTATCTTTATCCCTTTTATTTCTTTCTCTTGCCTGATTGCTCTGGGTAATGTTTCTAGAACTATATTGAATAATAATGGTGATAGTGGACAGCCTTATCTTCTTCCAGATTTCAATGTGAAAGCTTCAAGTTTCTGACCATTTAGTGTGATGTTGGCCATTGGTTTGTCATAGATGGCTTTTATCAGATTTAGATTTAGACTGTCTATTCCTGATTTCTGTAGGGTTTTTATCATGAATGGGTGTTGGATTTTATCAAATGCTTTTTCTGCATCTATTGAGATGATCATGTGATTTTTGTCTTTGATTCTATTAATATGGTGTGTTACATGTATTCATTTGCATATGTTGAACCATTCCTGCATTCCTGGGATGAATCCTACTTGGTCATAGTGTATAATCTTCTTGATAATCCATTGCATTCTGTTTGCCAGTATCTTATTGAAAATTTTTTCATCTGTGTTCATTAGGGAAATTGGTCTGTAATTCTCTCTTTTTTTTTTTTTTGGTGCTGGGGATCGAACTCGGGCCCTTGTGCTTACAAGGCAAGCACTTTAACCACTGAGCTAAATCCCCAGCCTGTAATTCTCTTTTTTGGTGGAATCTTTTTCTGGTTTCTTTCCTTTTTTAAATAAGAGTGACTAGGGGTTTGTCTATTTTATTTATTCTTTCAAAGAACCAACTCTTTGATTCATTGATTTTTTGTATTGTTTTCTTAGTCTCAATTGCATTAATTTCAGTTTTGATCTTAGTAATTTCCTCTCTCATATGAGCTTTGGGTTTTGATTTGTTCTTCTTTTTCTAGAAGTTTGAGGTTCAACATTAAATTGTTTATTTGGGCTCTTTCTGTCTTCCTGATGTGGGAGTTCAATGCAATGAATTTCTCTCATAGTACTGCTTTTATTATATCCAATAGGTTCTAATATGTTGTGTCGGCATTATCATTAAACTGAATGAATTGCTTAATTTCTTCTTTAATTTCTTCTGTGACCCAGCTGTTGTTCAGAAGGATGTTATTTAGTTTCCAAATGTTTGTGTGGTGTTTTTGCTCTCTATTACCATTGAATACCAGTTTTATTGTGCTATGGTCTGATAGTCTGCATGGTATAATTTCAGTTCCCTTGCATTTACTTACACATGCTTTAAGAGCTAGTATGTGGTCTATTTTGGAGAACGTCCCATATGCAGCTGAGAAGAATGTGTATTCTGATGTTGTGGGGTGGAACACTCTGTAGACATCTGCTAAGTCCATTTTTTTGCAGATTTGATTCAGTTCTGGTATTTCTTTGTTAAGTTTTTGTCTAGTTGATCTGTCTATTTGTGACAGTGGGGTATTGAAGTCTCCCATTATAATTGTATTAGTATTTATTTGATCTTTCATGTTCCTTAATATTTGTTTTATGTAGTTAGGTACACTGATATTTGGTGCATAAATATTAATGACTGTTATTTCTTCCTCTTGGAGTTTTCCCTTGAGATGTAGTGACCTTCTTTGTCCCTCTTGATCTGTTTTGGTTTGAAGTTCACTTTATCTGAGATTAGGATAGCTACCCCTGCTTTTTTCTGGGTTCCTGTTGCGTGAAATACTGTTTTCCATCCTTTGATTTTTAGTCTGTGAATTTCCTTTTGAGTTAGATGTGTCTCTTGTATGCAACATATTGATGTATCTTGTTTCTTGATCCATTCTGCTAGTCTGTTTCTTTTGATTTGTGAGTTGAGACCATTTACATTGATGGTTACAGCTGTTATGTATTGACTTATCTTTGTCATAGATCTTTTCCATTGCTGGTTCTGTGTTTCACCTCAGTTTAACTGTTTGTTTTGCCTAGTGGATTATTATTTATTAGTATCCTTGTAATTATAGTTTCCTTTTTCCTTTTCTAGGATATCTTTCAAAATATTTTGTAAAGGTGGTTTGGAGGTCATGAATTTGTTCAGTTCTTTGTCATGGAAATATCTTATTTCATTGTTGAATTTGAAAGATAGTTTAGCTGGGTCCATCAATCCGGGTTGGAGATTATTTCCTTTTAAGGCTTGAAATATTTTGCTCCAGGCTCTCCTTCATTTAAGGGTTTGTGTTGAGAAGTCTGCTGTGATTCTGATGGGTTTACCTTGATAGGTGATTTGGTTTTTTTCCTCTAACAATTTTCAGTCTTCTGTTCTTTTGTTGAATTTCTGAAATCTTGATTATTATATATCTTGGTGTAGATTTATTTTGGTCATGGGTAATTGGGGTTCTATATGCCTAACTTATCTGTATGTCAAGTTCTCTTCTCATGCTTGGGAAGTTTTCTGTCATTATGTCTGCGAATAATCTTCTTAGATCCTTTTCACTGTCTCCTTCTTTTTCCTTCACTCCAATCAGTCTTATGTTGTTCTTCTTTGCATCATCTTGCAGTTGTTGTATTGATTTCTCATAGTCTCTAGTTATTTTTAAGAAGTTTTCCTTTGCATGGTCATGAAGTGCATTCCTGTCTTCTAGTGCTGAGATTCTGTCTTCACTCTCATTTAATCGACTGCATATACTTTCAAGGCAGTTTTTGGTTTCTTGGACATCTGTTTGGATCTGTTTCATGGGTTCCATTTCTTTGCTAAATTGAGTGGTCAAGTTTTCCATTGTTTTTCTAAGCTCCTCTGTTTTTTTTTATCTGTGTCTACTCTAAATTCACTAAGCAGGTCTTTCATTATGATCGTCATCTCTTTCTTAACTTGGCCAATTATTTCTAATCTGATGTTCTCTATAACCTCATCCATCTGTTTTTAACTTCTGCTGATATCATTTCCGAAAGTTTGGTTGAGTGTTTTCCAATTTCCTCTGTTTCCTTGTCCTCTGGATTTTTTCTGGGTGAGCTGGGGGTCTGGGGTTGTATTTTACTTCTAGGTCTTGCCATTTTCTTTGTATCTATATGTATTTCCCCCCTTTTAGTTTCAGTGCTGATTTTTATATTTTGATTATGGGAGGTTACTTGAAGAAAAATATTAATGTTTTCTAAGGAGAATTCTGTTCGTTTAGTGTCTTCTAGGTATATGTGATTCTTGGCTTTTGTTGTCTCAAGACCCTGGATTATGTTAATGATTATTACCTCAGATAATTACAGTATTGCCATATGAGAAAGTACAACTGGTTATAACCTGTATGACACACTTGTTACACTAGTACATTAGCAATAACATCAATTACATTCATGAAATTGACCAACTGTGGTAGATATTAACTTTGTATCTCTAACCACAAGAGCAAGGTCGACACTGTTATAAAGCAGAATCCAATATAAACCAGGAATTTGTATGTAGTGGGTATCCTGTTAGTAGAGTGGTTTTTTTCCCTGCTTGTAGCAGGGATAATGAAGGATAGGAAAAGGTATAGAGGTAATGAAGTAAGTTCTAATAGATGTAAAATTTAAAGTAGGATGTTGCTTACACTTTGGGAAACTTGAGTGGATAGTTTAGGAAGAGCGAAAGTGAGAGTAGTGGGTCAAACCATGTAGAATCTAGACAATATTTACTTATCTGAAAAATGAAAGGGAGAGAGAAAACAAAAAGAAAAGGAAAAAATCACAGCATTTAGTTGAGGAAGGAGAGATATGAGCCAGGCAGGAGTCAATAAAAGTTAAAACCAACAACAACAACAACAAGAAAGAATATGTAGACAAGAAAATGCATCAGACAGGTAACAGGATAAATAAGCTAAAGAGAAAATAAAAGGAGAAACAAAAACCAATGTGTACAAATATTATGTATACATACACATACAGTGAGATTTCTCTGATGGCCACCGCTCTGTGGGGGCAAAGGCCGAAACCTGATTCTATGCTTGTTAGCCCTACCGAGTCTGCAGTGGTCAGTGCTGGGTACTATGTTGACCCGGGCCTCCAAACATGGAGACTAGGGGCAGTTGTCAGACTGCAGCTCTCTGGGAGATCTTTGGTAGCCCGCCCACATCTCCTTGTCGTTTATGTCTCTAAAAGTTCCTTAGTGGTGTATTGTTGACTTTACCAGCTAGTGATGGCTTGGTTCAGAAGAGAAATGAAAAAAGAAAACAAAACAAAAACAAACCACTAATGAGGGAGAGAGGCAACAGTGCTTTCTGTCCAAGATGTTTCCCACCTTATTTGAATTTCACTCTGCCGGTGCGCGGGCCAAGCCAGTGTGGATTGGCCGCCTGGGAGCATCCTGACCTGTGGACTCAAGCCTGGGTCCAAAGATCTTATTGTTCTTTTTGAAGCTATTGTGAATAGAATTGTTTTCTTGAGTTCTTTCTTAGCTAGTTCATTAATAGGGTATAGAAAAGCTGTTGATTTTTATTTGTTGATTTTTGAATCTTGCCACTTTGCTGAATTTGTTTATCAGATCTAATAGTCTTTTGGGGAAGCCTTTATGGTTTTCTACATACAGCGTATATGATCTGCAAATAAGAATAATTTGACTTTTTCCTTTCCTTTCGTGACCCTTTTATTTCTTTTCTGCCTAAAATTTCAAGTATAGTATTGAGCAGGAGTGTGGAGAGTGAACATCTTTGTCTTGTTCCTGCTTTTAGAGGAAAAATTTTCAGTTTTTCCCCATTCGGTATGATACTGGCTTTTGATTTCTCAGACATAACCTTTATGATCTTGAAATGTGATCCTTCTGTACCTAGTTTCTTCAGGGATTTTTATCATGAAGGGATGTTGAATTTTTTGAAGGCTTTTATGTATCACTTGAGATAGTCATGTGACTTTTTAAATCCTTTATTCTGTTTATGTGGTGTATTATGTTCAATGGTTTGTGTATGTTGAGCAATCCTTGCATCCTGGGGATGAAACCAAGTTAATCATGGTGTATCATCATTTTAATGTTTTCGAATTCTGTTCAGAGATATTAAGGGTTTTTGTGCCTATATTCATCAAGGATATTGATCTGTAATTTGTGTGTGTGCACGTGTGTGTTTGTATATGTGTGTGTCCTTGTCCTTATCAGGTTTTGGTATCATGGTGATATTGGCTTCATAGAATTAACTGGAAGCATTCCTTCCCTTTCAGTTTCATGCAATATTTTGAGGAGCATTGGTGTTAGATCTTCTTTAAAGGCCTGCTATGAATTCTGCAGGAAATCTATTTGGTCCCAGACTTTTCATTGTGGGAAGACTTTATTACTGCTTCAATCTCTTCACTTGTTACTGATCTATTTAGGTTCTTTATATACTCTTGGTTCAATTTTGTTAGAAATTTACCCATTGTGTCTAGACATATTTATCCATTGTGTCTAGACACATTTGTCCTATGTGTCTAGAAATTTATCCATTTCTTCTAGGTTATCCAATTTATTGGCAATGGATTTTCAAAAGAGATCCTAATGTTTCTCTGTATTTTAGTCATGCCTGTTGTAATCCCCTTTTTTGCCTCTTAATTATATTGATTTGGATCTTGTCTTTCTTTTGCTTATTTTGGCTAAATCAATCTTTTGGTTAGTTTGTTCATCTTTTTAAAGAACCAGCTCTTTGTTTCATTGGTTCTTTGATTTGTTCTTTTAGTATCTATTAATTTCACCTCTAATCTTTATGATTTTTCCTTCTGTTAGTTTGGCTTTGGTTTGTTCTTGTTTTCCTTTGGCCTTGAGCTGCATCATTAGGTTATTTATTTATGATCTGTCTGATTTTTTTAATGTAGGCACTTACAGTTATAAAATTTTCTCTGTATGTACTGCTTTTATTGTATCCCAGAGATTTTAGTATATTGTGTTTACATTTTCATTTGATTCTAGGAATTTTTAAATTTCACCGTAATGACTTACCAAAATCATTCAGAGGTGAATGTTTCATTCTCTGTGTGTTTGTATAGTTTTTCTCACTGTTGATTTCTTGTCTCATTCCATTATGATATGATACTATTACAGAAATTATTTCAATATTTTTATATTTGTCAAGACTTCTTAAATGGTCTAAAATATATATTTTGGAGTAAGTTACATGAGCTGTTGAAAGGAATGTGTGTCCTGCAGTTGTTGGACAGAATATTTTATAGATATCTGCTAAGTCTATTTGATTTATAGTGTAATTAAAACTCTGATGTTTCCTTGGATTTTTTGTTTGCATTACATATTTATTGATGAAAGTAGAGTTTTGAAGTCATCTATTGTTATTATGTTGGGACCTATGTGTCCTTTCATGTCAAGTGGTGTTTTATGAAATTGGGTGTGCTAATGGTCTATGAATACATACTTTAACTTGCTATACTTTCTTGGTGGGTCGGTCCTTGTACCAGTATGTAGTGACCTTCTTTGTCTGTTCTAATTTAGCTAGAAGCTTGCTTAGTTGTGTACTACTCCTGATGATTGGTTCTTGATCCATGTGTAGGTGAAATCATTTTCTCTCTTTTCACTTTCAGTCTTTGTTTTTGCTGGGGAAGTATATTTCTTCAGGCAGCAAAGAGTTGGGTCTTTTAGTCCAGTCTGCCAGTTTGTGTCTTTTAATTGGAAAATTAAGATCATTTATATTCAGGGTTACTATCAAAAAGCATGTACTAATTCTTACCATTTTGTGGCTTTTCTTTTCTTTTTTCTTTTTTTTTTTTTTTTTTTTTTTTTTTTTTTTTTTTTTTTTTTTTTTTTT
>PVJO010005695.1:0-30252 GCA_004026905.1 Hystrix cristata | reverse complement strand
TCCAAGTTTCTTTATGGACCAGAATGTGATGCAAATACTAGGTTTTAAATTGCATAATTAAGACTGTCTCCAGTAGAAAAATACAACTAGATAAGATTTATTCTTAAGTAGGACAGCAGGCCTTTTCTCACTGGGGTCTATGTATAGTCTCTAAAGGAATAGAGTGTGTCTTATACCGGAAGGATCATCATTGTAGTGATCAAAACAGTAGAAATTTGTGAAGAACTGAAGACAAGAAATTATTACATATTCTCACTAGGTAGCTAGCAAGAAATTCAGGAATTTCTTGAATTATCCCTGGGTAATCAAGTATTGTAAGATATATATTCAATCCTATTGAGATGTTTGGTGTATTTTAAAATATGTGAAAGCAGAATCAAAAGTCCAAATGTATATTTGGTAAAGACTCTAACTATATTTTTAAGTTGCTTAGTGCATAAGCGATGATTAAAAATAATTTTTCAGTTTGAGATCTTGTCACTTGTCTTAGTTACTTTTTCTTGTTGCTAAGACAAAATACCCAAAACCCAAAGTTCAAGAAGGAAAGTTAATAGTGTGTAGAGGTTTCAGTTCATACTCAGCTGGCTCCAAAGCAGGATAGCATAGCAGAGGGGCATCGCAGAGGAGAAACAGTTCATGGTGTGGCAGGCGAAGGCAGAAGACATGAGCCACAAGCAGCAGTCTGCCTCTCCCTTTTATCCCTTCCACACTATCTACCTTTGGGTGGCCACCCACACACAAGGTGGGCCTTCTCATTATCCACACCCAGAACTAGTAATCATGCACTATTAATCCCCACCTCACACACCCTATATCCAGCCACCTCTGAAAGCCCAACCTATGACTGCATCAGGCTTGGGGGGTATCTAGATACAAGTGAAAACATCACTTAAGATATACTCAGTACCTCCTTTTTTATTCATCAAATTTAATTTTAGTTTGTTGTGCTGCGTCTGTTTGAAGTGGTAGCTTTTTCTTCAAGAGACCTAGGGAGATAAGAAAAAAAAAAGAAATATGTATTGGTGAGTAGCTTAATTTATCATCAAAACGATCAATATTCAGCTGAAAAAATTGTTTCCAGTATATCAAAAGCCTTGAAGGTGCTCAGAGTTTTTGACTCAAAAATTGCGCTAATGGGTAGCATCTCTAATTTGTGATATGAAATATCTATAATGTTAACACATTAAACTACAGATAAATTTAAGCACATTGACACTTTTAATAGTGAAAAATAGAGAAAGAAACATTTCATTGTTTACTCATATGGGGATGAGTAGGAAAATTAACATTCTCCCATATAATAGAGTATGGTAACAGTAAATAATCTGTGAGATTTTGTTTTTTGAAATATGCTAATGTACGTTAAAAGAAAAACAAATAAAATTGTGTACCTGTGTAAAAATGTACATAGAGTAAAAATCATTAGGCCTATTAACAGATTCTTTTTCAGGTGGTGAAATCATAGGTTATTTTTCTTTATTTTCTAAACTTAGCATAATCATCTTACCTGATCAATATTCCGAATAACATTATTAACATGATTCTCATTGTGTAGTGGAAGCTCATACACACACCAAAAAGAAGCAAACATTTACTCTGAGAGCATTGCCTTAGATTGCAAGGTATAATCTAAGGGGTTTATAGAATAACTCTGATAGAGTCTTAGTTCTCTCAGAAAAAAAGTGGCCTTAACTTGACCTTTTGCTCAGTTGTTTTTTCATTTATTTTTTTGGGATGTGTTTGTCTTTGATAAGCATTTTTCTAATTTTTTTTTTGTTTTTGCAGGATATTTTTCCCATCACTTCTTTTCATGATGTGATGATTCTTCAAGCTTAGAAGAATATGTCTGTAATTCACATAACTGCATCTTTTCAGGCCCATGGTCACTATTATAATGAATGCTGTTATAAGTAAGAGAAGTTCTAATACTTTTTTTTTCCTTCTTAGTCTACAGAGAGATTTACCAGCAAAAACAAAAGCAAATTACATACTGTTTTAGTTACTTTTCTCTTGTTGCCCGACACCCAAAGTTAGGGGAAGAAAGGTTTATTTAGCTCACAGTTTGTAGAGGTTTCAGTCCACAGTCAGCCGGGTCCGAGGCAGGGTGGCATGGCAGACAGGCAGAAGGCAGCAAAATAAGCTACATCTGACTCAGCTAACTAAATAGAATGCATCTTTCCCTTTCAGTTTTCGAGGACCCTCTGAGTTGATTACCTAAAACAAAAGATACAAATGAATACATTTTAAATAACTTTAATCAATTCATAAACATTTAAGTAATTCTACATAATTTGAATAACTTAACATTCTGAGAAGAGACATTTGTCATATGGACAACCAAGAATAGCATGAGTTTTACTTTCTATTTTATATAGGATTTGATTTGACTGAATCCTAACACCTTCCAGGGCTGATGTAATTCTTTGTTCCTTCATTCTGTGTTAATTGTGTGCTTAGTATGCACTTAAATTTAAGTACCACATTAGTCCTAGTTACTTATTATACTTAAACTTTTTCTTGCTTGGGTTACTTTATCATGTATTTTATTTTGGTGTTCTCTTTTATTATTAAATAATGTTTGTTGTTACCATGGTTAATGAGAATGAAGTTGCAATTTATGTAACATTCTAAAATATGTTAAATTTATATGTAGTTATCAAAATATATGAAAAGACATATGATTACATTAAGATTTATCCCAGTTTAATTTTGTTCCCTCTTTCAGTTTTTTTTGAAGATTAGTTACACTGGATATGCTGCTGTTCTTTACTTTGGGATTGGTCGTGCATTTTGTGTTCTTCGCCTCCATCTTTGACATTTATTTTACATCTCCTCTGGTTCATGGAATGACGCCTCAGTTTACACCATTGCCTCCTCCAGCAAAACGATTAGTGCTCTTTGTTGCTGATGGCCTGCGAGCAGATACACTTTATGAATTAGATGAAAATGGAAACTCAAGAGCACCATTTCTTAGGTAAGCATGTCACTGGTACATAGACACCTTTTAGAAACATTATCCTGAATTCAAGTAAACAATAAAATATCTTATTATTTATCTAACATTGGGCACAGAGGAGGTAATGAAAAAGGGAATAGGGAGGGCACTTGTACATTTTTCTTTGTGTTATACAGTAGCACTATGATGCCAGTTTCCTTCTAGGTGTTATTTCTACTGTTGTAGAAGCTGGTATCATATGAGTTGAAATGTATGGCCTTAGTTTCTTTGGCAAACTTGTCCTAGTTTCCCAAACCTGACTCACAACCCCCTATATTATCTTTCTTTTTCTTCTTTCTTTCTTTTTTTCTTTTTGTTGGACTGGTGATTGAAGTTAGGGGGTACTGAGCTGTATCTACAGCCGTTTTTATTTTTTATTTTGAGACAGAGTCTCACTAATTTGCCCAGGCTGGGCTTTAACTTGCCATCTTTCCTGCCTCAGCCAATATTATCTTTTACTTAAAAAATAAGCTTGTTATTTTTCTTAAGTAATAACAAGTATAAATATTAATAAGTTACTATTTACAATAGTGTTTAGAAAATATAGATGTAAAATACAAAATTTAAAAATATAAAAATTAGACAGCTCTATTAAGTCTATATCACTATTTAATGTGAGTTTGGGTTTTATTAAGTAGCTTTTGGAAAGAGATACTTAATTCTCTTGACTTACGAAACTCCTCTGTATAATTGTCATTTTTCTGACATTAAAATCAAATTCAAGAAGAGATTTATCTAAATACTGCACCTTCACCTTTCTCCACATGTCATGATTACTTTCTATCCCTTTACCTTGTTTTATTTCCTTTTATAATACCGGTCATTGTGCAAGTTCCATGAGAACTGGGACTTAACATGACATCTTACCTCCAGTTCCTAGAAAACATGTAGGCAATTAACAAGTATTTGTTGACTTCTAGAAGAGTGAATGATCTTGAATACTGTGTTGGATTTGTTTTTTCTTTTTTTTTCTTTCTTTTTTTTTTTTTTTTTTGGTTCCAGGGATCAAACGCAGGGCCTTGCACTTGCTAGACAAGCACTCTAACCACTGAGCTACATTCCTGGCAGAATTTCCAGAAGTAAATTTATAGTAGCTCAAAGATAAATGCATAATAAATAAATGAGCAACAGGTTAATTGGGAAACATTAGTTGGAAAATAAGATCAAACTAAGGTTAAGTGTAGTACACAAAAATCTTTAACATAAATTGCTACAAATAATTAAAATATTTGAGTAATGTATTTGGTGAATTTCTTAGTTGCCAAAGAAAATACAAATATAGTTTATTTCAGGTTGTATTTTTTGTTTTGCTGGGGATTGAGCCCAGGGCCTTGCACATGCTAAGGACTCACTGTACCACTGAGCTACATCCCTCAAAATGTTTGAGATAAAAATATGCTAGTTATTGAGGAAAAGTCAAGCTTTTCTGATAGTACTTGTTTCTCCTTTGGGTCTTATTGAAGGAAACATTGCAGACCATGGTCACAAACTGTCTATGTGTTTTGTGTTGCAAGTTATTCTATATATACAATTTCAGGAGCCTTCTAGCTTCTTCTAAACCTGTTTTGAAAGGTTTTGTGTTTGAAAAAAATATAAGCTAATGTTCTTAAAAAGAAAATGCAAATTTCTTTATACCTCCTCTTTGTGTTTTATTCTAGTTCTCAGTGTATAACTCAAGAAGTTAAAAAATCTTTCCCTTAATATTTCATCCAATGATTTTTAAAGCATTTACTTAATGTTTTACCAAAACCAGTTTTATTACAAGGTCAATCAATAGTAAAAGAATTTAAGTGAGTAATTATAAATATTTTTCTTCAGAACATGATGAGAGTCGAACATTTATTTCAAAAATGTTATTTGTGTATAAGTTGTTGCTTTTCTGGCTTTCTACTTGGAATAGTATCACTGGTGGGTTTCCTTTCTTCCTCACATTTCTCAAATTACTGTGATACAACTTAAATAATCTTGATACATTTTAGCAAAAGAAAAATTTTGCCTGTTTCAATCTTAAATTTAAGAATGTAATTTAACTCCTAATTAGGAGTATAGCCATTTTTCCTCCCTTTAGCTTTTTTAAGAATTTTTAAACTACACAAAAGTTAAAAGGATTATGAACATCTGTTTACCTTAACCTTGTTTAACCATTTTAACTTTTTAAATTATGTGCATTCTCTGTCAGCACACCCCCCCACATACATAGGTGTGCATATGCCTAGTTTTAATTATTGTTTCCTGAACAATTTGTAGGCAAGGAATTGTGACATTTCACCCCTAAAAAACACTGCAGCACTTATGTTTTAAGAACCAAGACTTTTTCTTATGTAACCACAATACTGTCATCATACCAAGTAAAATTTAATACTGATGTGTAAGTAATATTGTATATATCAGTTATGTCTGTGTAACAAACCATCTCTTGTGCTTAAAGCATCAGTGACATATTTCATCTCACGATTCTGTGCAGCGTTTGAAGAGTTGTTTGTCCATTTCACCTGGGCTCACCATGCTGCTGCATTAAGTTGGTGAAAAGGCTGGGGCTTTTGTTTTGATTTTACAGTGCTGGGGTTTGAACTGAGGGCTTCCTGCTGTACTAGGCAAGTGCTCCACCCCTGAGTTACATCCCCTTCCCCTACTCTTTTGGTTTTCTTTAAGATTTCTTCTGTAATCTTATTTTTCTAAAGTCTTATGAGGGTCTATGTTAACTATTCATCTCTATTGTCTTTTAGGAATATCATAATGCATGAAGGCAGCTGGGGTGTATCTCATACACATGTGCCAACAGAATCTCGGCCAGGTCATGTAGCCCTGATAGCTGGGTTTTATGAGGATGTCAGTGCAGTTGCCAAAGGTATTGTCACTTGGACAGTTTAATTAAATGAAACTCATATCATATAAATATACCTTCTTTACCACTAAGTATGTTGCAAATTGAAGAGTATGTTTTGAGATACTTTTGACAAATATTTTAGCATGCTTTATTTACATGACATACACTGGTATTGAGACTAGAATTAAGCTTTAGTCTTTTATTATGCTGTGCTATTGAAAGAGTATGGTTGGAAGGATATGTGGTTTTTCTGGATGTCACTCTCAAGAGTTCAAAACTGATTTTATGTTTTAGGAGGAAATAATTTATCTCTTGTTAGGTTTGTAAAGTAGTGATATGCATAGCAAAAATCTGTCATTAGTTTTATATTCTTTCTCCAGTTAATAATACTATTTGAAGAATATGTCTTTTGGGGTTTATTTTACCATGTATTTATTGCTATTGCTTGCTTTTTTTCTCCATTACCTGAAGGGTGGAAAGAAAATCCTGTAGAATTTGATTCTCTTTTTAATGAAAGCAAGTATACGTGGAGCTGGGGAAGCCCAGATATCTTGCCTATGTTTGCCAAAGGTAAGTGTCCTTGGATGTATTACCTCAGCTAGCAAATAAGTAATAAATAAATATGCCAAATTTTTTATATATACTGTATTTATTGGTTTTGAGACAAATATTTTCATATATCTGAAATAGGAATGTGTATTACAGCAGATAGACATGCCAGTTTAATTGGCAGTGTGTCCTTCTTAGCTGCACTTGGAAATATTGGCACATTGTAGTGTTAGATAATATTTCAGAATTAAGGAAATGGTATATGGCTGTATCACTTAACAATATTGTAATCTTGAACACATTAGATAACCTCTGGGGCTTCGGTTTTCCTTTTTCTAAAATGTGTAAAATTTTTGTAAAATTATTAGTATCTACTTTATAGGTTTGTTTTTAGTGAAATGGTTAACACTAAATAATTCATGAATTATTAGTGATAATTCATGTGAAACAGTTAACAAAGTGCTTTCACACAGCTTCATTATGTTGATGTCTTGTTCATTACACTTCCATAAATTGCTAAAGAAATTTAGTATATATTCACATAAATATTTAATTATTAAAATTTATAATTCCTATTTCAATATATTGGCTATGACGTATATTTTGGCATTTGATATATATAGCACTAATGTGGCATTTACTATATTGAAATGCCATATATTCAAATCACAATATTGAATATGACATTTGGATTTGTTGTATTTATGTGCAGAAATATACAAGTGTCAAGACATCTCTTAATGAGAAAATTTATTTACATTATTTTATAAAATCAGTTGGATGAATTTCATGTCCTTAAGTGGCTTTTATTGGGAACACAATGATTGGCCATTGCACTTAATTGAAAGATTTTGTAAGATTATTCTTAGCCATGGGTGTAGTTATAATAATTGGAACTATTGAAGATTATTATGTGTCCAGAATGAAAAATACATATTCAGAATTTTACATATGATATTCATAGAACAATATTAAGCTAGGCAGGCAAAAATAATCAAACTTTTTGCCTTTATACATTTCCTTTTTTGGGAATCACTTTAGATTTTTGAGGGGCTGATGGTGGTGAGGCCACTATTTAGTTGCTGTGGCTTATCAATTTAGCCTTCCTACTTCTGGGTGCAATTAATGGAACAGGATCAATGCCTGAATCATACATAATCCAACAGGACTATTCCATTTTTTGTGGTAACTACCTAACATACTCAGATCTCTTTCATTTGGGCTGTGGAGAGTAGACTAGTTGAGCAGAGGGATAGCAGTGAAATGGCTAAGCAGGGTCATTAGAGTTGAACTGATGTTATAGAGATTGTCATTACTTCTTATATTTCTTCTTTATAACCTGAACATGCCTGTCAAGCACAGAAATTGATCAGATTATTAATACAATTTTACAAACCTATAAGATTATTATATTTGTTGACTTCTTCAAACTGTTTAATAAGCAATATTTATTCCCTTATATTGCTTCAATAAGCAATATTATTCCCTTCTATTGAGGAAAATACACATAGTCTATGCATAAGAAAAGAGATATTTGAATTTTCCTCTTTAGGAAGATTTATATATCAGATTTCTAAAAAATCCATTTTAGATTGTGATATCCTAAGAAGCATACATTTTTAAATAGTTTAATCCTTAAATGGAGGCAAACTTTGGTGTTTATTTTTGTTTTATTACATACAAGAATTTAGACTTCAACAAGTTAATTAATTTACATGTAAATATAAATGTAAAATCAGAATATGTTACTGTGAGGACAAAAAGAATATGTTAAAGTACATTATATGGTTCATGGCACATAAATAAATGTTAATTATTCCTGCTTTCTTTTCCCTATCATAAAACAAAGTGATTTTAAAATTTCTAGTTACTCATAAAAATCTCTGAATGGAATCAGGCATGGTGGTACACAACGCAGAGGATGCTGAGGCAGGAGGATTGCTTGAGCCTAGGAGGTCAAGTCCACCCTGACAACATAGTAAGACCCTGTCTCAAAAAAAAAAAAAAAAAGAATTAAAAAGTAAGAAGTAAATCTTGAAATGATTATCTAGAGTTTCATGATTTTTAAAACACTTTTTTAAAATTTATTTTTCCCATTTTTGTTTTTCAGGTGCTAGTGGAGACCATGTTTATACATACAGTTATGATGCTCAAAAAGAGGATTTTGGTGCCCAGGATGCAACAAAACTGGATACCTGGGTTTTTGATAATGTTAAAGTGCGTGCTATTAAATGGTTAATCTATAAAACACATATTTACCTAAAGGATTGGAAACTGATTTGTTAGTAAAATATATGTGAGGATTGTTCAGCTTATATAAACTTCTGTGTGGCACATAAGTACATGTGTTAATTTAGGTTAGTTTCAGATCTGTGTAGTAGGAAAAAAAATGACTTAAAAGTTTATTTCTGTCTTGGTAAACATAATGCCAGAAGTATGCAGTCAGGGATTGGTACAATCCAAGATGCTATATAGTCAGTAAGACCCAGTGTTTTCTGTCCTCAGAGTGTGAGTTTTATCTGCAAGGTCATCTAACAATCTAAGAAAATACTGGAGTTCCAGCCATTATTTTAGTTGTTAGGCCAGCAGTATGATGATAAAAAGGACCTTCTCTCCTACTGAATTATTTTTATTTCAAAGAACCTAAAGTCCACATAGCCTTTTTACTTAAATGTTTGACATATCTAATTGGTACATCTAACTGAAGAAAAGATGGAAAATGTGTAGGTTTTAAGTTTTGAGATGTCCCATAAGATCAGAAGTTTTTACTCAAGGAGAAATGGAGAATGCATTTTGGGCTACTCATCAAGTAGTGTCCAGGATACTTAATAAATATTTGCTGGGTACAGAAATTAATTAGTGCAAAGAGACCATATAAAGTAGAGGGTAATAGGCTAAAGTATACTAAGTATTGGGGAGAAAGAAGCGAGCAACATATTTCACTTCTTATATTCAGAAGATCAAAGTGCAATGGGAGTCTAGCCCGAGATTTTATTTCATAGCTTCACAAATCTTGTATTTATATGCAAACAAACAGCACTTTTTAAATAGCTGAATTTTTTTTTTACCAGTTATGGAATGAATTATAAATTTAACTCAAGTCAAATGTTTTTTGTTGTTATTGGTGTTAAGTTTTCAATTAGGTTTAAAATTTAACTCTTTTTTTTTTTTTTTTTTTTTTTTTTTTTTTTTTTTTTTTTTGTGGTGCCGGGGATCGAACTCAGGCCCTTGTGCTTGCAAGACAAGCACTCTAATCACTGAGCTAAATCCCCAGCCCTAAAATTTAACTCATTTTAAACTTACCTTTTTTATCTAGATTTAAAATTTCTTAGGGACTAAGTAGAACGTTTGTGAAAGTTGGGGACAGTTTTATACTTTTGAAGAGAATGGTAGCAGGTTACACACTTTAAAATTTTACTTCCATTATTGAATACTTAGTTTCTCTAATGGCACCATTTGCGTTTTTTTATCATTTGTAATAATGAATTCTTTGAAAAAAATACTTAAATGTGTTAGATTTTTGCTGAAAAGTTAAACATCTCCTGTTAAAAGTTAATATCCCTATAGTTAGAGACATTTATGTTAACAATTATATATCTTGGCCTGGTCTGTTGATTTGTTTAAAATAATTTATAAACATTTTCCATAGGTACTTAAATACGTGCTGGTGTGTTTGTATATAAGTACAGATGACTCATTTGTCTTATGGCTTTATGAATCCAGTTTGTCATAATGAAATTAATCAATTTTTATTTCATTAAGTTCTATCATTCTGTCACACAGAGTAAAGAACGGACTCTAGTTGGGGTAAAGGAAATAGTTAGATTATTCACAATGTTCTAAATGAGAGATTATCATTGAACTAAAGTGAGTCAGACAGAATAATGAGGAGTGGACCAGCTCTGAGTATATTTAAAAATAATAAATTCTTTTTAACCTTTTTAAAAGTATATATGTTGCCGAAGTGAGCACAATTCTTTTTAAACTGTTACCTTTATCTGTTTTGGTTTTGGTAAATATTTCTTCAATATGTTATATTTTATTTTATTTTATTGAAGAATAATTTTTTTTTTTTTTTTTGTGCCAGGGATCGAACTCAGGGCCTTGTGCTTCAAGGCATACACTCTAACCACTGAGCTAAATCCCTGGCCCAATATGTTGTATTTTACTTAAGTTAAATATGTGGTAAAAATGATTTTAAATCTTTATGAAATTGAGATCCCCTTTCTGTAACCTCTTTAGGCCTAGTGATATGACAGAAAATAGCTGATTTATTTGAACATAGATGTTTGAACTGATAACCAAGACTTCCTGTCGATAGAGCTGGAGGACAAAAAGTGAATGATGATAATTTAATTTTGTAGTGATAGATAAATTTAATTAAATGTTTTCATTAGTAGTGCTTCTTAAGTAAAGTAAATGAACTAAAAATTTTTAACTGATTTATTTATGTAGGAATTCTTTAATGCTGCCGGAAGCAACCAGTCTTTGTTTTCTAAAATAAATGAAGAAAAAATAGTTTTTTTCTTACATTTATTAGGAATAGATACAAATGGACATGCTTACCGACCATCATCGAGGTAATTTTAATGCTATGTTCAATTTGATTTTTTTGAGGAAAGTAGTTACCGTTTGAATTTTTAAAGTGTTGGGCTAGGGATTTACCTCAGTGGTTAGAGTGCTTGCCTAACAAGCACAAGGCCCTGAGTTCGATCCCCAGTGCCAAAAAAAAAAAAAAAAGCTGAATTTTTAAAGTGTTATATTTTCTTTGTAATTTTAACATCAGAACTGATATTTTAAATAATGAATGTAACAAGCAGTAATTTTCTGAATTAAATGATACATATTATGATGGAGTGGTTAAAATCATGTGTACTTAGCCAGACTAGATATTAAAGCAAGTAAAAGGTATCTTGTACATATATCCATATTCTTCATTTATCAGGCCACAGAAAAATGTTTTATTTAAAATATCTATGTATTTTAGAAATATTTTCAGTGACTCTTGAAATAAGTACTTTTGAGGGGATACTAGGGATCGAACTCAGGGCCTTCCACTTGCTAGGCAAGTGCTCTACCACTGAGCTAAATCCCCAACCCTGAAATAAGTACTTTTATTCATTACTGTATCTAGCAAGTAATCTTATACATTTTGTCTTTGTATTTCCACAGTACTCCTTATATAACAGTAAATATTTGTCTCACTTTTGCAGACTATAAAAAAGAAGAAGAAACCATGTTATACTTGTGTTCTTTATTCTACATTTGGTTTAGACTAGCCTAATTATAAAGTACATTGGGTTAGCTGCATGTAATGAATACATGTTCCACTTCTTAAAGAAAGATACTCTGTTTTAATAGATAGTACATATTCACATCAAACTATCTTTGTTCTAACTATCTAAACTATCTAAGTTTAAGTATATTTTCAAGATATGTTATTATATTTTATATCACAAACACTTTATAGGATGAAAATATTATATATGTGAAGCAGTGATACTTATCTTTTAATGTAGCCAGAAGGATATAGTTTATTATGAGAGACATGAACTTGAAAGTCACATCTTCTCATTTGGGACTTAAAAAAAGAGTTCATTAAAATGTATTTGCTAATCAATTTCCTCCTTTTAAATCACCTCTGAATACTATTTCAGGTTTTTCACCAAAGTAGGAAAAAAAAAAACTGTTTTCAAAAAGCTAAAGATCTCTGATTTTAATATATTAAAGATTAATTTTTCAAGCGTTTTACATCCTCCTGATTTTTAATGAAATGAGTCCATGTTGAGTAAATTCGATTTCATCAAATTAATTTAATTTGTTCTATTGTTTCTTTATAAACAGAGAATATAAGGACAATATTAAAATAGTAGATGATGGAGTAAAAGAAATTGTGTCAATGTTTAAACATTTTTATGGAAATGATGAGAAAACAGCATTTATCTTTACTTCAGACCATGGAATGACCAACTGGGGTGAGTCTAAGTGATATGTACTTTACAATTAAAGTAGTGGTAAATATAGCTTGCTAATGTCTTAGAATATTAAGAGAATTAGGTGTTTTCTTACATGTAAAGTGTCTAGTACAGAGTAATTGCATGCTTAATATGTTAGGGTGAAAAATAGCTGGTCTTACATTAAGAATCTTTCCTCTAATTGTAAAAAGAATGTATTCTTATTTACCAATGAAAAAGTAGAAAATAATATGGAGAAGAAAATAAAAAGTACATATTATTTACCCAGAATTCACTGTGTATTTGAGTAAAGGGGGAAGTGATGTTAAAATGATGTTAGCAGTGGACCTACGATTGCTGAAATTGTATCCTACATAAAAAGCCTATGCTCCCTGTGAGATTCCCGAGGCAAACGTAGTATATACTCAGAGAACAAGATAATGCAAAGATGAGGTTTGAGCCCTCAAATCACCAGACAGAATCTTAGTGGGCTGGGTTCCACTTTATAAAGGATTTCTTTTAGCTACCCTGCTACAGTAGCCTGATGAAAAGAATTCATAGTCTTCGGTGTCTTCTCTAGAGTCCCACACCACTTTCTCGAAGCTTCAGTGGAGCTCTCACCTGTTCTTTGTTTTTGGTGCCACTCTTGCAATTGTGATATCTCCTCCATCATTTATTGTTATTTTTATTTTTCCTCTTTTAACTGGAGTTACTCGATAAGCATTTTGGCTGTGTTTTTGTTTGTTTTGGGGTTTTTTGCCTTTTGGTATTGATACCCTGACTTGTTTTATGAGAATATTTTCAAACTAATTTTTATGAGACATTCGGGAATGTGGTGGCTAGAATTAGTGATATATAGATCAACTCATTAAGACAATGCTTTTTAAAAATATTTAGCTGTAAGTTCTTAAATATTTGTCTTATTATTCTTGATATCTTGTTTATAGGTTCCCATGGGGCTGGTCATCCTTCAGAAACTTTAACTCCTTTGGTAACTTGGGGAGCTGGAATCAAGTATCCCCAAAAAGTATCAGCTCAGCAGTTTGATGATGAGTTTTTGAAAGGTATAAACATTTGTCTTTATTGTTTTTATAAATATTGTGTTTGAAAATAAAAGTAAAATGAAACATTTAAATTAATCTTTAAAAATCATAATTTTAAATTATACTTTTAAATCCCTCATTTTGATATTTGTTTCAGTTATTGTTTCTGTGTAAATCAAGGGGTTGGTTTATCGTTTTTTTCTCTTCTTGTAAAGTCATTTGCTAAACATTTTCTGGAACACCTCTGCTAATATTTATTTAGATGTTTCTAAATACCTAGAAACTGAATTTTTTAGCTTGTTTTACTAATTTAATTAATTTGAATATATGGGAGAGTAAATAAAGACGAAATAAATAAGATAAATTATAAATTTGATTGCAGTTTTCCAACCAAAACAGAAAACAATCTATCAGTTATAGAATCACAGTATCTAGAAGATATACCCATTATATAAAAAGATAGGTGTAGTACCAAGATACTCAGCCCTGATGAAGACAGAAGGATATGGTGAGTAGTATACTCAGTAACATATCTTTAGTAAGTAAGGGTGTGTTTTTCAGAGGGCTGTTTCTTAGACATTCATCAGTACTGGTGAAGACCTTCAGGCCAAATCACAGGCCCTCAGAGGAGGCATTTGATAAAGGGCCAGAAAAAGGCAATTAGTACACTGTTGTGATTTTTCCAGATTTATTTAATCATAAAATGAAGAGAATCTAGAGGATTCTTTTTTTTTTTTTAATCTACTACATATCTTTGAAATAGTCCATACTTTTCAGTTAACACTCTCATAAAAACCTTAAAACCACTATAAACAAGCTGAGTGTGGTGGTATGCACCTATAAAGCTGTTTGGAGGGCTGAGGCTGAGGCCTTGAGCTCAGGAGTTTGAAGCCAGATTGGGCAACATAGTGAGACCCCATCTCAAAAGAGGAAAAAAATTGAAATAAAAAAAATTATAAACAAAAACTATAAATTATGATTACTGCTGCGAAGGAAAAATAGGGTGACATGATAAAACAGGTAAGAGTTACACTGGGCTCCTGAAATTTTTTTGGTTTTGTTTTTGATAGTTCTGGAGATCCAACCCAGTGCCTCAGCATGCTGAGCACACTTGCTACTGAGCACGTTTCCAGCCCTAAAATTTTACGATACTTAGTAAAGTAGGTAAAGTATGTTAATTATAAATGTATATATATATATATATATATTCTGTAGCTTAATGAATTATACTTGTGTATATACAGATATATAATCACCACCCAAGTACACACATACAACATTTGCAATACCCCAGAAGTTTTCGTTATGGTATAAGACACTTTTCTTAAATTAAGCAAATAGTATGCTTGTTTACAATGGAGATAAGAGAGGCCATATATGTGAAGGTGAGGGGAAGAGGACTCCAGGCAGAGGAATAAAATGGGAAGAGCTTAGTTTATTTGAAGACAGATGGAAGGCCGATACTGTTTGAGATAGGGAGAGATCAGTGAATTGAGGGGTTAGAGAGGTGAAGAGGATCCTGGTTTATACAAGTTTTTCTTCTCCTAATGTATACATTTTTTTTGGTGGACTCTGTAGAAGCTAAGATAAATGGTTTGTTTATACTTAGGCGATTTAACTTTATTCTGACATTTTATTTCTCAATAAAATTGTAAGAATTACATGGCTACAAGAATCATCACAGAAGGAATGTGTTTTTTTCTCATATGAATATTAAATATCATAAGTTACAGAGAAAGAGGATTGCATTTGGTTTTTGTTAGTTTTTGACAGTTGATCAGTAAGAGTAGGAAAATATTTTTAAAATGTATAACTTATAGGAAATTTCATTATAAAAATAGTTTAGAACCCTTTTAGTAGTATGTCTGAAAGCCATTAAATCAAGACATGATCTCTCATGATTACTTGTTTTGATTACTGTTTATTACTTGCGTTGGTTAGTGTTTATTGAAGTTCCTGAATTTATATGTAGAGAGAGAGAGAACGTGGATATCTTTGAAGGCAATTTTAACAGTATCTCAGTGTACAATTTTAACGATTTGAAGTTAGTGACCACAGGAGTATCACAGCTACAATTAAAATTGTTTTGCAAGCAGCTGCCATCACAGAAAAAAAAAAAAAGTTTGGATTGACTACTGTGCTATTAATTGTCTTAATAGATCTCTGAAACAGGATTGTTGCTGTCATGCTGATAGTTGTTACTGTGCTTTTTTTTCCCCTTGTATCTTTCCTTTTCTTAGCTTTTGATGTTTTGAAACAATTATCTTTAAATGAGCAATTGAAAAGCTTAACACATCACAGAAAACACCAGATACTTTTGGGTTATTCTTTTAAAATTATTTTTTAAAAACATATACCTTTGCCTTTTTAAGTACCTTTTTAGTTCATACTTAAAAGAGCCAAGTTTCCAATACTTATCTTTTCCATAAAGTATTGGATATTCTTAAAAACTAAATAATTTATTCTTTTTAAAATCCTAATACCAGATCTTGTTTCTGGTTATGATTTTCAGAATGGAGATTGGAGAAATGGAAGAGGAGAGATGTCAATCAGGTATCCATTTCAATTTAATCACATTCACATTTATAATCTCTTGTAAGTTCAGATAAACATATGAAAAAGTAAATGTATTAGTAATGACAAAGGATTTTTCAAAATATTTCACTTACTAAGGAGAATACTTTCAGAGAAAATATTTCAGCAAAACTAATTTCTCTTGTGCAAAATGTTTAAAAACCTAAGTAAAAATAAAAGACTCCCTAAAAATAAAACTAGGTAATTTTTATTTGAATCGAAATTTGCATGCCTCTTTAATTTCTGTGATGTTTCATAATGCTTACTTCATGCACAAATCTAATAAAACTCCTATTTATTTCTTTCTCATTTTTTTCCTCGCTTCTTTCCTTCCTTCCTTCCTTTCTTCCATCTATCCATCCGTCTGTCCATCCATCCATCACTTGCTGTTTCTTTTTAACACATATTTTACCTTTAACCATATTTTAATTTTTACCTAACCAGAGTTCTTTCACATGCAGTGGTGAAAATATGATGAAACTATAAATTATCCAGCTAGAAATCTGTTACAGGAAAATGTGTGGGCAACCTAATAAAGTTAGACTAGTAGCATTATCTATCTGTAAATATGAATTATACATTGTTGTTATTGAAGATATGATAGTTAAACAGCCATATTCACTATATGTAGAAGGCATGACATTACTGGGATATGGTTTCCAAAGTGACAGGGATGTCTTGCTTTCTAGGTCATGCACAAGTTGATAGTCCTTACTGTGGTGACAAACCAGTGTCTGGGTTTTTTGCTTTCAAGCCTATGATTGCAGGCACCTTTTTCTTATAGGCATAATAATGTTTTCTTCTCTTAGGATGAATGTTTGTTAGCCAAATTTCTTATTACTTCTCTTGTCGCTGGGACACAGTACCCACAAGTTAAAGGAGGAAAGGTTTATTTTGGCTTGTAGTTTGTAGAGGTTTTGGTTCATAGTCAGCTGGCTCAAAGGCAGGGCATCAGGGCAGAGGGGCATCACAGAGAAGAAACATTGCATGGCAGGCAGAAGGCAGCTAGCCTGCCTTCCATCTTTCCGTTGATATTTCATCCAGGCTACAAACCTATTGATTGGTGCCACCCACACCCAGAGTAGGGATTCTGCTCACCCACACCCAGAACAATGCTAAACTAATTAGTGGGTTAATCCAAGCATCACACCTTTAATCCATATCCACATACCCTTAATCCACATTCACACACCCTAGATCCATCTACCTATGAATACATGAGGCTTTGGGAGGGACATCCAAATATAAACCATAACACCAAGTAAATGAAAATGTTTTCTAGTCACTGTGACATAATATCCAACACCCACAATTTAAAGAAAGAAACATTTAATTTGCCTTTTGATGAGAGAAGATTCATTCTATCATGGTAGGCTGGCTTCAAGGCAGGAACATCATGGCAGAGGGTGTGGCAGGGGAATGCTGTTTACCTCTTGGTGCTCAGGAACCAGATCAGGGGAACACTACCAGAGCAACCCTTCTGAAAAACTGAATTTGAAAGGGAGATATCCAAACTAGTATTTGGGATCTTCTTTTGTTTATATATTTCCTGGACTTCAATGGCCGGTTGAACCACTTTCCAATACTTTCTTTCCTTAGTATATGTGCTTGCTTTGGCAGTACATATACTAAAGTTAATGTACATGTTTCTCCAATTAAAGCCCTTTTTTTATTTACTTTTTTTTGGTTTTGTTTTTGGTGCTGGGGATCGAACTCAGGGCCTTGTGCTTGCAAGGCAAGCACTCTAACCACTGAGCTAAATCCCCAGCCCTGAAGCCCTTTTTTTTTTTTTTTTTATGCTTTCTTAAAACAGTATCTCGGCTATCTAGTTCAAACCGGCCTTGGACTCATGGTATCGTCCGGGCTGACCTCTTCCCTGGCAGTGATTGCAAGCATGTGCCACCATACCCAGCTTAAAATCCTCTATTGCTATGTATTTTCTGACTACTTAAGACATCCTTTCACATAATACTGAAAAACTTACATAAAGTGGTCCAGTTTCTAGCTAAAATGATAAGTAATTTTTGTTTTAGCATGTTTTACATTGAGGACTCCTAAAAGTTTTCAGACTTATTTTTCATACATCTTTAGCAAATAATATTTTTAGAGATTAATATCTTGGGCATAAATAAAGATAATTGATTATAATAGTTATCATGGTTATATTTCAAAATATATTTATTTAATTTCTTTGTTGATAGTAAATCTGTAAACTTCTTAGAATTTAATTTTTGTATTTGTAGGCTGATATTGCACCATTGATGGCTTCCCTTATTGGAGTTCCCTTTCCGCTTAATTCAGTGGTAAGGAATGAAATTTTATTATCAATACCCAGTATTGAAAATTGCACAGGAAAAGTTACTGTTGTGTAATCTTTATGTTTAAAATTGTATATTCCTCTCCCTCTCCCTCTCTTCTCCTCTCCTTTTCTCTCCTTTCCTCTCTTCCTCGCTCCTCTTCTTCCCTCTTCTCTTTCTCTTCTTCTTTCTCTGGGACACAATCCCAGGACCTTGTCCATATTAGGTAATCACACTACCGCTGTGCTATATTCCAAACCCCCAGTTTTTTATTTTCTTAGATGCTTATGATTTATATCTTTGTAATCTAGTTACAAGTGATGAAAAGGAACAGAGACTGAGTCCATTTAAAGGACAATTACTGGAAAGATATGGCTAACTGAATCACAGGGGTGTTCAAAAACCAATCTTAGAAATGAGCAGGAACCAAGACAGCCCTAGAAACTTAGAGAAAGGAACCATAATCACAGTCCCATGGCAGGGCTATTCTGCTCAGGATAACAGAACAGCAGTACAGTAGAATAGCATTTTACTCATTTCAGTTTCTGTACCTTGACTCTTAAGAGTCAAATTCTACATGGTATAACCCAGGTTATTTGCCTATTTTTTTTTTTTTTTTTTTGTGGTGCCGGGGATCGAACTCAGGGCCTTGTGCTTGCAAGGCAAGCACTCTAATCACTGAGCTAAATCCCCAGCCCTTGCCTATTCTTTAGTAAGGGAGCGCAAGGACCCTGATTATGGACCCACCATGCTACAAGATGTGATCAAAATATACAATAAATGTTTAAATTTTTAAAAAATGTGTTACAGTAAAGACACATTGCCGTTAATCCCCCTCAGAATACTCCCCCTTGCTTGGAACACCTCTACATCATTCTTGCCACTTTCTGAAGCACTTCTGGAAGTCCTCTTTTGTGAGTGTCTTTAGGATTTATGATAAAAATTGACTTAATGCTGCTGCCAAGTTTCATCCAATAGAAAGGCAGAACATAAAAACGTTATAGTGTGTCTACATCTACCTTATTCACCAGATCTGGTGCCATATAACTTCTGGCTCTTCCCCAAAGCCAAAATGACCATGAAAGCTAAGTGTTTTGAAGTTATTGAGGACATTGAGGCAGTACAACTAAAAAGATACTCATGAAAGAGGATTTCCATAACTGTTCTGGAAAGTAGCAAGATGAGATAAGTGTGTTTGAAGCAAGGCTAAGTATTTTGAGGGGAGTTAATGGCAATGTCTTTTTTATGTAATAATTTTAAAATTTAAACCAGTCAACCTGTTTGTAGATCACAGTGTATATATCCATTGGGGAGGGTTTTTCAGCAGAAAATAGTAATGCTGTTACAAATGGACCTGGATGCAGAAAAGCCAAAAACAAAACAAAACAAAAGAATACCATTCTAGACAGCTACTCTTATTAGCTCTTCAAAATCAAATTTACCTTAAAAACACATCATCTTACTCAAAACTCTGAGTAATATGATCCTTACAATCATAAGTGTGTATATGAATTTAAACAAAAGTTTCGGGGGAAAAAAAGTTTCGTAAAATAATCTTCACTCTTTCAACTTATAGGACGCTCTCATGTCTTTTTTTTCTTAAGTATGCTAACTGTAGCCCACATTTTGTGTGTGTGTGTGTGTGTGTATAAAATATTTAGTTCACTGCTTAGCACATAGTATATGTATTTGTTAGTTTCTTTCAATATAAAAAATACCCAAGGTAATGAACTTATAAGGAGAAATGGTTTGTTTTGTTTCAAAGTTTTAGAGATTTCAGTCCATGGATACACATCATGGTAGAGCCAGACTTCTTACTTTATGGTCAAGTCATGAAAAAAAGAAAGGAAAAAAAAAGAAAGAAGGGATTCATAATCCCTTTTGACAGCATGCCCCCAGTGAACTGAAGACCTCCTACTGAGCCCCACCTCTTAAAATTTCCGTAGCCTTCCAGCAGTGCCAAATCGTTAACACATGGACATTTAGGGGACATTTATGATCTAGACCATAGAGATAATCTCTGAATGAGTGTGAGGTTTTATTGAATTTAAGTTACCTTATTTGCTGTATTTACTTTATTATACCACTTGGTGACAAAAAGTATAAAACATCTTTTCAGTTATGATTTTTAAAAAGATTCTTCATTTAATCCAGTGATTTGTCTATATGCCTTATCTTTGTTGTTGCTCTCTTAGGTCTTTTATAAGAATAGCTTGAGTTTTATTAACACTAGTACTAAGCCAGTATTCCAATATTTATTATTTGCAGGGAACCCTTCCTGTGGATTATCTGAACAACACTGACCTCTTTAAAACAGAGAGCATGTTTACAAATGCAGTACAGATACTTGAACAGTTCAAGGTAAAAAAAAAAAAAAAAGATATAAAAATGCACCAGGGTATAATTTAAAAAATGAATATATTAGGTGAAAATATTTTATTTTCCATTTTAATAAATTTTCTATAGTTTGTCATCTTTAGATTTTTATATTTGCCTAGTGTCATAAAGTTTCACATTTCTAGAGTTCATGCTCCATTTAGTCAAATTGTCTTTGAGGAGTGTTCCTAATTATAAGATTGCCACTTATGCTTATAAAGACTACAATTAAATTTTTATTGGTTGGAATTTACCCCACTGAAGTATTATTAGAGATCGCAACATTTCTTGTCATTCCATGTACACTCTTTCATGTATGTTGTCATTCCATGTACATTAGGAGTTTAAAGAAGTGATTCATTGACTAAAACTTGTGGTTTATTTTGTTTTCAAGGAGTTAAGAAAATACAGTTTTAATTACATCATAGTATGTTATTTTTCAGGATGGTATGCTTAATTCTCAGCCCATTGAGGTAGTAAGACAATATTAAATTTTTCTTTAATATTTATGAAGCACTATAGTAACACAAAGTAGTTAACCACTCCTAAAAAACCATTTTAATGAATGTTTATATTTCAAAATGAAATTCATTTTTGTTAATTATAATATACTAAAATATTTTCATTCTTGGTTCCCAGGTTAAAATGACTCAGAAAAAAGAAACTACTTTACCATTTTTGTTTACACCATTTAAGTAAGTCACACTTACCTTTTTTTATTAATGTAAAAAATAGGATGGATTAGTTCATTTGTAAACTGCAGTTTTGTGTACATTAATGCAAGTTCCAAACTGAAGTGTTTTTCTGTTTACTTTCATTAAGTAATGAGCCATGTGCTAGATACTTCTGAATATCTAGAAGAGTAGATGGAGAGACAGAGATGCGTAAGAACTATTAAGGCGATGACTTCAGCAGGGCTTTCCTGGTTGGCCAGGAAGGTGTGGGGTTAGTAAGGAAGAGAGGATGACTCCTTAGCTCTCGGCTTGTTGGATTGAGAACATACTGATACCATTATATCTTATAAAAAGAAGAGCAGGTTTAAAAAGCAAAAATGGATATTATTAGTTTGACTTACATTTGAAAATATCAGGTAAAGAATTAGAAATAAGGGCCTGGACCCCCATAAGATTTTTGGAACCATCAGCATGAAGATGGTGGTGGAAACTTGTGAACATATAGGAGGCTCTAGGGAGAATGTAGAAGTGACAAGAAAAAGCCAGCAGTAGACTTCTAACAGGTAGGCAAAGTATTCGACCAGGTTGTCCCAGATACCAGTACAATGTGTTTTTCCTTAAATCAGCAAAGAACAGATCCGAGTCATAGACCTTGTTTAATACTACTGACTATGTGTAGGCTTGGCATACTTATTACTCAGTTTTCTTGTGGTTCACATTTAGTTTACAGGGATTTTGCTATTGGCCAAAATCATTATTTTATTTATAAGTTTTAGAGATGTGATTGAATTATTTTTGACAAATTGTAAAACACTGATGTAGTATTCATAAGTTAGAAAGCCTTAGATATTACATTGCCTTCTTAATAATATGATTGAGTTTGTGTGTGTGTGTGTGTGTGTGTGTTTGTGCATGTGTATGGCTGTATAAGCAAGTAAACATAAAGCGCAATTAAGATTTTGCAAGTTATAGTCATATAAAATTAATTATATGGACTATATCATTCGACAATCTATAGGTCTGTTATGGTAATTCAGATTTCCTTTTAGTAATATAATAGAGTTGAAATTTGTTATTGGAATTGGTTCTGAATAATATGTGTTTTCCCTTTTTCTTAAGAAATATTTATTGGTTGACTACTTTGTGTATCATAGATACAGCAGCAAATAGGATAGACAAAGACTTTACCTTCACAGATTTTGTTTATACTGTAGCAGTACAGAGAGCATAACAAAATAAATGACCAAGAAATGCATTATCAGTTCCGGGTATGAAGAAAATGCATAGGATGTTGAGAGTGAGAATAATTTGAGGATTACTTTAGACCAGTCATTCTAGGAAGGGTGGTGAGAGAAGAGTTCTTCTTCAAGGGTCATATGCACACTGCCACCTTCTTCCATTTAGCCCTGCTGGTTGAGCCTAAACTTTCCCTACACTGGTGTTCACCTTCTCCCTGAATGCTACTATACATATTTAGAGCCACTGTTAACCTCTGTCATGTGGTAACCTCTGGCTCAGCCCCTGGATAACCCATCCTGGAGCAGAGAGACAGCCAAACCTGCAGATCTGTCTGGCTAAAATTCATAATTTGCTGAATGCCTGTAATATAACCATGAAAACCTAAAATAAAATGAAAATTTGGTTCTTCAAACTATTCAAGGACGAGAACCTTAAAAGTATTAAAATCTTTGGAAATATTTAAGAAGCTTTTGAATCCATGAAACAAAACCAGTACTAACTTTACAAAGAGAAAAAGGTGTAGAATACATTAAAAAGAATAGGAGGGGAAATGCAGTAAGAAACTTACAGAAAGATAAACAATACAAGGAGGGTCCAACAGGAGGCAGATCCTCTAAATGAGACTAGGAAGTGGGCAGACCTGAAACTGAGTAAAATGAATTTTAAGGAATAAGTGAGTAGAATAAGAAGCTGAAGATTAGCAACAAGATGGTATGAATGGAATATATATTTCTACATCCCCACCTCCCACCCCTCAAAAAACAGTAACAGTCAGAAACTAAAGGATAAAGAAAACATTTCAAACTTGTTAAAAAAAATATGCTTCAAATGTGAAGTAACCTCAGGTTGTGCATGCTTTTGAACACTTGCTGGGGGTATGAGAAAGGGAACTCAACACTGAACATGGATGAAGACTTTAAGAAACAGATGAGCCAGGCGTGGTGGCACACGCCTGTAATCCCAGCATTTGGGAAGCAGAGGCAGAAGAATCAGGATCACTGTGAGTTTGAGGCCAGCCTGAACTATGTAGCAAGAGATTATCTTAAAAAAAAAAAAAAAAAAAGAAAGAAAGAAATGAGAAAATCTAGTTGCAATATAAAATTTTGATATTCATTAAACTGTACTTAAAAATTTGTCATGCTAATGGAAATATTAGTTTTCAGCTTTTAAAGTCAATCCTTAGGGAAAGGAGGCAAGAATTAATTATAATTAGAGAATAGAATGCCATTATTACCAACCTTGACAGTATAAAAGTACAGATGACAGTTTGAAAGACCAAGGGGAAAGGAAATGTATGTAGAATAACACTGGTAATCTTGCACATATAAATTAGAATGCGGAGAATTCTGTCTGTAGAAGTCTACATATTAGATTTTTAAGATAGCCAGCAGACAGGTTAAAATAGCAAGAGGAAGGGGAGGCAGGACCAGAGACAGCAGGGAGTCAACAGAAATATCTCAGGTCAATAAGTCAAGAAGTAGTATGAAAAGCAAATGTATTAGATACTTTCCTGTCACTGGCACAAAGTACATGGCACCCACAATTTAAAGAAGAGGTTTATTTTGACTCACTGTCTCTGTCCATGATTGGCTGACTCCAAGGCATGGCATGGAGGGCATGGTGGAGGGAAGCTGTCACGCCATGGCAGCCAAAAAGCATAGAGAGAAAGGAGTCAGGGACAAGAATACACCCTTGCAAAGATCCACCTCCAACTGCACTCACCTCTGAATAGCACATTTAGCTACTGAACTCATTAAAGGATGAATCCACTGATAAATACAGCTCTCTGTGATCCACCTTCCAAACCCATTAGACTTTTGGGAGTATATTTTAGATCTAAATCATAATACAAGGAAGAAAAGCATATTAAGAAAATGGAGGTAATGACCACGATAAAAAACAAACACATGTAAAGCATTTTTGTGTCTGGGTTCGTGAGCTGAGAAATGAGAAGGGTAGGGCGGGGATTTTTTTTTTTTCTTTTTGGTGCTAGGGATCAAACTCAGGGCCTTCCACTTCCTAGGCAAGCACTCTAACTGCTGAGCTAAATTCCCAACCAGCAGAGATTTATTGATTGTCATGTCCTTCTATACTATTTGATTTTTAAAAATTATATGCATATGTTGCTTTAATAAAACATTTTTAAAGGAAATTAAAATAGGTATTCTAATAATTGACACTAAGAATATGTAATAGACAAAAAAGATATTGTTTATAATAGAAATAAGATTACCTGATAAAATAATGAAAAATGTATATTGTGGAGAAAACTATAAAATTTTACTTTAGATCATAATAGAAAATATAAATAAATATTTGGTGGTAATATTTAATAGTGTAAAAATGTCAGCTCTCTCTAAATTATGAAATACTGTGTAATGTTAAATACTTTTCATATAACTCAACTTTTATGTAGTTGTACTGGGGATCAAACTGAGGGGCATTCTACCACTGAGCTATATCCCCGTCCTCTTAAAAATTTTGTACTTTTAGCTAGAGTTTCACAAAGCTACCTAGGCTGGTTTTGAGTTTGCTGTCGTTCTGCCTCAGCCTCTAAAGTAGATGACATTACAGGTGTGTGTCACCATGCCTGACAAAAAATGGTTTTTAAATTTATATAGAAGAATAAATTATCAAGAATAGCTTAACTAATACTGAGAAAGAACAAGATACGAGATTTCTCAATTACCTAGGAAAACATAGTCTTAAAGCTATTATAACAGAGGTGATACTGGTACAGACAATTATATATATTACTAGAACTAACTTGATAATATCTGAAGAGACAAATATCTATCATTAAGTAGTATTTTCCCCATTTCACAGATATGGAAACTAAGGCACAAATAAGTAACCATCTTGACATTTTTCACTTGTAAATAGGAGAGTCAGAATTTAAAACTTAGCAGTCTGGTTCCAGAGTCTGGTATAGTCTTAACTGACCAGAGAAACAATTGTATTGTGCAGTAATATTAAGATTGGAAATAAATGTTTCCAGAGGGTGGTTAAATTAACAACGGTGACAGTCATACTGTGAATTAGAGTATGGCAGTTTAAGAAGAATGAGAAAGAGTCATACGTACTTTCATGGGAAAAGTGAAAAAGATAAGTACATAAGCTATGACATGCTATGTTATCATTAATCATAAAAATATATACTGATACACTGTTACACATATGACTACATAAGCAAAGTACAAAGTAAGCATGCTTGAATGATAGTGTGCCTGAGGGAAAGTATTAACATTATAATAAGAATTTATTAATTGTGTATTAAATTATTTAAATGGAAGATGCCATAACCAGGTGGAATACTAAATTGAAAATTATATTTTATTACTTGGGGAGAGGTGAGTGGCGTAAGTTGTATATTGTTATTTTTAAAGAATATTTTACTCATTAAAAACTTTCATTTCTCCTTTGAGATATTTTGAAATAGATGTGTTTGGGGGCAGTAACTAAATGGTAACTCTGCTTTACATATCTTTAATGTTAAGTATACCAGGAAA
The DNA here is from genome assembly GCA_004026905.1 of Hystrix cristata. NCBI lineage: Eukaryota > Metazoa > Chordata > Mammalia > Rodentia > Hystricidae > Hystrix > Hystrix cristata. The sequence goes on along the minus strand of PVJO010005695.1, from coordinate 4,215 downwards.
AAATTATTGTCATTTACCACGTGAGTACGACGGACCCTTTATTTTTATTTCTCCAATCCAATGAATATTTTTCACATCTATATCATCTGTTTCTTTTTAATGAGGTTTATATATACATGTAATATCAGCATTGTCTTAGAACCTGTATCAAGTAAATTTTGGCCATTAAACATACAAGACTTAAGAATTCTGTTGCAACCCATTTTAACAGAGAGCCCGCATCCTTGTCACAATCTATCCTAAAGAAATCATTCCCTTTTTGGTTTTTTTTTTTTTTTTTTTTTTGGTACTGGGGATCAAACTTAGGGCCTTGTGCTTGCTAGGCAAGCACTCTAACCACTGGGCTAAATCCCCAGCCCATCATTCCTTTTTTGAATGAATGCTATATTGTGCTTTCTTTTTGTTCTTAGAAATACACTATTCAGTTGTCTGTTCTTTTTTTTTTTTTTTTTTTGTGGTGCCGGGGATCGAACTCAGGCCCTTGTGCTTGCAAGGCAAACACTCTAATCACTGAGCTAAATCCCCAGCCCCTCAGTTGTCTGTTCTTAAGTTTGAGAAAACAAGAATCTCTACAAAGTCATACTTGTAAGATTTTAATTATATGACTAATTTTACCAGCATTATTAGATTTTAGTTTAACAGTATTTCTACCTTTCTGCTATTTTCTTGTTTAATCTTTTCTAGGATAGTCATGAATATTTCATGAATCATGAAATAATTTCTAGGGTAATGAAATAGCAAATGTTTAAAGTAGGAAAAATAAGATTGCTTAAGTTATCTTAGCTTTGTAAAAGAGTCCAGTTGATTCATATGGTAATTTCATATCCTGTTGTATCCTATTTTTTAAAAAAATAAATTTTCTCTTTGATATTTTAAAGACCGCTAAAAAGAATAAAAATCATGAAAATATCCATTCAGACAAATAATATTACTTTAAAAAGAAACTAAAAGCCAAGATTGGGTCCTGTGGACCCTAATGATTTGCCATGAAATAACCAGCAGAGGGAGCTACATGACTAGGAGAAGCACAAAAGGTTTGGCTGGATGTGAAACTATCTTTAAAAAAGAAGGAAGAATACTTTATATATCAAAAGTGCATACTATAAACCCCAAAGTAAAATTAAAAAAAAAATTGTAAATGAAATTTCATGAAATGAGAAAAAAAATTTAAGGTCTCTAAGGAGACAATTTAGAGAAAAAATGGAATTGGGAAGGATTTATGCATCTTGCCAATAGAAGCAAAAAGATGTACTTTTATTTGAAAATTATTGTGTAAACTCAAGAGACTTAAATTTTAACAAAAAATTTAAATGTATTTCCTACTAAAATGGCAATAGATATTAGTTCCTTTTCATATATTTGGGATTTTTTAGGCCAATATATATATTAAGGTTCTTCCCTTAGGTCCAATTTAAATATTGGTTTTAACATGAGCCTTTCCATTTCTTTACCAGTCTTATTTGTTAATTATTTATAAGAAATGTAATTTTATGTTTCAAAACTGAAATTTATCTTTAAAATTAACTTTTAGATTACATACATGCATAAGAAGATACTAATTTATTCTCTATGACATGAAAAATGACATGGTCATCAATGATCATGCTAAAATTATGAGTATGGGGATTATTCTAGAAATAAGTTTTTGTACTTCTTTCTCTGTTTTTATTTTCTTGAAATATTTTTTCTTTTAATAGATACCTTAGGGGTTGGGGATTTAGCTCAGTGGTGGAAGCTCTTACCTAGCAAGTGCAAGGCCCTGAGTTCAATCCCCAGCACCCCCCAAAAAAGTAGATACTCTAAAAGGGAATGAATAGGTATCATTAAAATATTGAGTCATATATGCATCAGTTGAAATATTTTTTATAACAAAAATCAAAGTGAGAAAGATGCAGTACTTCACAGGGTAGCATTTTAAAGAAATCTTGTCCTCTGAATAGTAGACGACTGAATAATTGGTTTGTTTTTTTTTTTTTCTTTTGTCCAGGGGATCAAGCTCAGGACCTTGTGCTTGCCAGGCAAGCACTCTAACCGCTAAGCTAAATCCCCAACCTGAAATACTTGATAATGCTAAAATGTAGCTTACTTTCTCCTATAGTGCTCACTTAACCATGAAATAAAAAGGTATACTAACATTTATAGGAAAGGAATTTGCAAAATTTAAGATAGGAAAGGAATTTGCACATTTCTTCTACTTACGCATAACTTGTTGACTATAAATTCTTTTAGAATTTGATATTTTCAATAAAAAAACTTAGTAAGGGAAATTTTTTCTTACAAATTACTATGTAGAAATGTTTTATTTCAAGCCTTTTGCCTTTCAAGTTAATATTCTCTTAAATTTATTCATCTGTGTAATCATGAATAGATTAAAAGGAAAACTAACATATGAAAAATCTTGACTTTTTTAACAACCTAAATTTTGACCTATTATAGGAAGGTATATCAGTTTCTTAGGGCTGCCATAACAAACTACTACAACTTGGGTGGCTTAAGAAACAGAAATTTAGTTTTTCATAGTTCTAGAGGCTAACAGGGCAAAATCAAGTTGTGTCCAGTACTATTCTCTAAAGCATTGATCTGTTTTAGACTAGGGACTGGTTTTGGGGAAGACAATTTTTTTGTTTGTTTGTTTGTTTGTTTTTGGTGCTGGGGATCAAACTCAGGGCCTTGTGCTTACAAGGCAAGCACTCAAACCACTGCGCTAAATCCTCACCCCCAAAAGACATTTTTTTTATGGGATGGGGGTGGTGTTGACTTTGGCATTAGATTTCATAAAGAGCATGCAACCCAGATTTCTCTGCTGTACAGTTCGCAGTAGGGTTTGTGCTTCTGTGAGAATCTAATGCTGGAGTTGATCTAACAGAAGGTGGGGCTCAGGCCACAATGCAAGCTATAGGAAGTGGTTCTAAATAGAGATGAAGCTTTCCCTGGTGACCTGTTGCTTATCTCCTGCTGGGTTGCCTGGTTCCTGAGAGGCCACTGACCCTTACTGTTACATGACTGGGGAATTGAGGACCCCAGATCTAATGACTCTATGGAAGAATCTCCTTGCTACTTCCGAGCTTCTGCTGATTACTTGCAATCCTTGGTGTTCCCTTGTCTGTACCTTTGTTATTCCAATCTCCATCTCTGTCATTATGTGAGCTTTTTCTTTGTGTGTCTATCTCTAATTCATGTTAGCTTGATTGTACCTGTATGCTAGTCACATACAGATATGTTAGGTTAGTATGAGGTGAATCAGTTTAAAAAGAGGAAAGATTTGTTTTGGCTTACAGTTTTGAAGGTTTCAGTCCATTTCCAGTTGACTCAGTTGCTCTAGATGTGTGGTGAGGCAGTACATATGGTGGGGAGTGCATAGCGAATAAGTTACTTAGCTTATGGCAGCTGGGAAGCAAAGAGAAAGATGTTCCACAGTCCCTTTCAAGGGTATCTCCTCAGTGACTAAAACCTCCCAGTAGACTCTGGTTAAAAGTTTTTACTACATTTTTTGATATCCTTTTCAATTTCTTTTTTTAGGGTGCTATAGTTTTCAATGTAAAGGTCTTTTACTTCTTTTGTTAGATAGATTCCTAAGTATTTTATTTTTTTGTGTGCAATTGTGAAAGGTATATCTTTTGTTATTTCTTTTTCAGTGGGTGTATTGTTTGTGTATAGGAATGCTATTGACTTTTGGGTGTTGACTTTGTATCCAGCAACACAACGAATTTAGTTATTAAATCTAGTAGTTTTTTGGTGGAGTTTTTTGGGTCTTCTATGTAGAGTATCATGTCATCCACAAATAACAATAGTTTAATTTCTTCCTTTCCTATCTTTATTCCTTTTATTTCTTTCTCTTGTCTCACCATGTACTAAACTCAAATCAAAGTGGATCAAAGATCTAAACATTAAAACAGAAACATTAAATTTACTGGAGAATAGAATAGGAAGAACCCTTGAAGACATAGGGGTAGGAAAAAAATTTATGAACACAACCTAGATTGCACGGGAAACAATACAAAGAATCAGTGCTTGGGACCACATGCTATTAAAAAGCTTTTGCACCGCAAAAGAAATCACCAATAGAGTAGGGTGAAAACCCACAGACTTGCAAAAAATTTTGCTAGCTATCCATCAGACAAAAGTCTAACATCTAGAATATACAAAGAACTCAAAAAAATTAAACCTCCCAAATTTAAAGACCCAATCCAAAAATGGGCAACTGAAATGAATAAA
>PVJO010005694.1:0-96035 GCA_004026905.1 Hystrix cristata | reverse complement strand
CTGTACCTATACATGATGCATCTTGGTTCTCCCCCCTCTCCCCCGCCCCTCCCCTCTGCTCCCTCCCTCCCTATTTACAGCAAGTTCATTCATCATTTTCCATATTTTCCCTTTCCCCTCTCTTTCCCCTGTTGCCTTTCTGCTTTTCCCCTTCTTTCTTTCTAGTACTCCTCTCCTCTGCACACCATCCTCCTTTTATGTAATATCTATTACACCTCTTTGTCCTTATTTACAGTTATGGTTTCTCATATCAGAGAAACAATTCGATGTGTACTCATGGGTGTCTGATTTATTTCACTTAAAAGTATGTTCTCAAGGAACATCCATTTATATACGAATGATTCTAGTTTATCCTTTTTTATGGCAGTGTAGTACTCCATTGTGTAGAAAAACCACATTTTCTTTAGCCATTCATTGGTCGTTGGGCATTTAGGTTGTTTCCAAGACTTAGCTATTACAAATTGTGTTGCTATGAACACGGTGGTGCATACGTCCTTGTGGTATGACGATTTTAATTCTTCTGGGAAGATCCCCAGTAGGGGAATAGCTGGGTCAAATGGAACCTCCAGTTGTAGTTTTTTGAGGAATCTCCATATTGATTTCCACAGTGGCTGGACCAGTCTGCATTCCCACCAACAGTGGAGGAGTGTTCCTTTTTCCCCCACAGCCCCGCCAGCATTTGTTATTGGTTGATTTTTCCATATACGCGGTTCTTTCTGGAGTGAGGTGGAATCTTAACGTTGTTTTGATTTGCATCTCTCGAATGACTAGTGATGTTGACCATTTCTTCATATATTTATTTGCCATTTTTATTTCTTCGTCTGAGAAATGTTTCTTCATTTCAGATGCCCATTTTTGAATTGGGTCTTTAAATTTGGGAGGTTTAATTTTTTTGAGTTCTTTGTATATTCTAGATGTTAGACCTTTGTCTGATGGATAGCTAGCAAAAATTTTTTCCCAGTCTGTGGGGTTTCACCCTACTCTACTGGTGATTTCTTTTGCTGTGCAAAAGCTTTTTAATAGCATGTGGTCCCAAGCAGTGATTCTTTGTATTGTTTCCCGTGCAGTCTGGGTTCTGTTCATAAATTTTTTTCCTACCCCTATGAAATAAGTTTTATAAAGCAGCCTATCTTAGAAATTTTTTCATTTTAGAGTAAATAAATTTAAAAAGGATTCAATTTGATTATAAAATATTTGTTCAGAACTAAAGGCCTAAGCATCAGAAATCAATAAATACATTAAATTACAAATAAATGTATTTTTATCTCAATTGCATCAGTCACGTGGCCACTGAAAATAATCCGATTTACATACATTACTTTGTAAATCACTCTTTGATAAAGAAAATACACTTTAGTGTCTGATATCTTAAGAGAACTAAATCAAATGGTTAATTCAGTGTATAATCAACAGGTCAATTTCCACATACCGCTGTTGTCTTCTTGTGCTGAACACTAAAAATGAAGAAATCTTAAAAGATAAACTCAGTGTCTGCCAATCAAACCATAACCTTGCAGCAAGCAAAATGCATAGTGAAACAGCCTTTGGTGAACAGAGGAGGTAAACAAAGAACATCACCATTATTCTGATAACATAATATGTTTAAAGAAAAAAACACCCTGGAAAACCTTCCATTTTAAACTACCTGCTATGGTCTGAATTTTTGCATCGCCTCAAAATTCATATGGTGAAACCCTAACCCTAACCCTTATCTACCTGGTCATATTTGGAGGTGAACCCTTTGGAAAGTGATGCGCTTTTGCTCACATGAATGAGGTTAATGCCCTTTAAAAACAGGTCCTCACCTCACAGCTCCATCTGCCATGTGAGGTTATAATGAAAAGACATGTTTGTCCACCAGGAAGTCAGTCATCATCATCATTGCCAGAAGTTAAATCTTGGATTTGTCAGCCACTATGGCTGTCAGCAATAAATTTTTCTTGCCTATAAGCTAATTGGCTTATGGTACCTTGTTGTTGCAACCAGAATGAACTAAGATACTGACTTTTAAAAAATGCAACAGACTTTAGGAAAGGACCCACAAGATTCTCAAAACATTTAAAGGTATGGCATTACAGATTCAAGTAAATTACACTCAGTGGTCTTTAAGTATAGGTATTAAGTATAAATAAAGATATTAAACATATATTTCGTCTGAATAATAAAATGGAATCAAATAGAAGACAATAATCTATGTTAATTGTCAAAGTAAGTCTGAACGGGAGATTAAAATGTCAACACTGCACTCAAATTGGTCAACACCTAGTTAACACTTTAGAAATATTCAATTGTGGAATTTCTTTTATGGAGGATTTGTTCAATGCCTTATATCCATACTTCTTTCAGTCAACATATCTAGTGGTGTAAGAGAAGAGCCACTGAATCTCCAATCAGGGGATATGATTTTACATCCTGGTTCTGCTACTTAACAAGTTATGTGACTTTAGAAAGGATGCCTTCCTCCTTTTCTCTGAGAAAAGATGTGTAACCTCATTCCTTGGTCACCCTGGGAAGTAAAACACATTATGTTTACACAGGACTCCACAAATGCCATTTACAAAGTGGGATTTACATGTATGAGATTATTTCACTGTCATGTGCCAAGGTCAGTGCCTGGAATATATTATGTCTTCCACACAATGAATAAGCAAATCCAGAGCCATAATAATAATGATTAGAGTACTGCTACAAATAGACTAATTCATAACATCAATATTCTTTATAAAATATTTTGATCAATGTATAGCTGCTTTGGAAAAATTAACCTGTCCTTAAGAATTTTCAAAATAAAAAACACAAACTGTCCAACATAGCTAGCAAAATAGATTACTGCAGAGAAAATTTTGCTTTACAAAAAGATAATATGCTTTTTAAAAATGTAACCTTTACAAAAACGAATTCCAGAGTAGAGATTTTTGAACTTTAAACCTCTGTGAATCGTCTGTCTTCTTTAAACACAGATTCTAATACAGTAGATGTAAGATGTGGCCTGAGAGATTATGCTGAATAAGCTCCTAGATGATAACAATGTTTAAAAAGTTTCACATGTGTAAAATCTACTAAAAAAAAAAAAAAACGCTGAAGGACAAAACAAGAAGAACCTGAATAAGTGGAGCAAGAGGTTTTGTATTGTTATTACAGCGGAATCTATACTATGAAAATGTGAACAATGCCCCGATTAGCCTATAAATTAAGATGCACAGCCTTTAAAAACTAATGTACACCAGACATTATTTTCAGAACAAGAAAAGAAATACAGGACCGGCAATGCTCACAGACTCAAAGGTCTTTCTCCTTTCAGACCTAGGTGAACTCATTCCTGCCTCAGGGCCTTTGTATATTCTGTTCCCTCTGCCTCAGATATTCTACACGTTAAATCTTCCCTAATGGTTAGCAGTTCTCACTAGATCTCAAGGCCAAAAAATCTCTTCTGTGATTTCCTCATGTCAAGTGGACATGTACACACAGGCCCTCACATACCCAAGATGTAGGCCTGTCCCATCACTCATCTTGTCTACCTCCAGTTGCTTATCTTTGAGTGCTTCCACCTGACTACATATGCAGCAGTTTAACCATGTCCCCTCCTCCACATCATCTCCAAGGACCTCCCAGCATATGGGGTTGCTGTTCTTAAAAAAGTTTTAAGTACGTACAGGCTTTCATGATTATCACCAGTCTAAAGTTATGTGGCTGGTTTAATAATTATATGTGAATACACAGAATGAGATACAGCCATTAAAACAATGTTGCTGAAGAATTAAAGACATTTTAAAGTATATAAAACAGAGTGTAGAGCACAATCCCATTTTTATAATCAAATTTTTCTGCACAAAATACATAATGACAATCTTAAGTCATACTGATAGTAGTTTTTACTCAATTTATATTTAAGGTTTTATTTGTATATTTTCTAGAAATAGGAACATTTTTAAAGGAAAACCCAACATAGATTTGTCTAAATTGTATGCATCTCTGTGTTAAGGAAATAGGCCCTTCACTTCCCCTATCTCTGTTATTATATTTGTCTCAATTCATGTAAACTCAGGGGAAAAAAAAAACCGACATTAAAACTATACTATTGAAATCAACAAGCCACTGGAAATAGATCTAGAAGCTGTTACAGAAAGCCACTTGATTCTTTATCTTGTTTGCCCTGGATTTAATCCCTAAATAATCCCCCCAAATCTTGAATGACAAAAAGATAAGGCAAAATTTTTTTAAAGGGTATTCACAATTCAAGCAACTCTTTTTTCCTCCCTTTCAAAGTAGAAATAAGATCAAAACCTCCCTAAATTCTCATGTTGGTACTGTAAGAGGAAGAGCAAGGGAAAGAATGTTCTGTCATTATAGAATCTCATTTTATCACTGAGAAAATATTGTATGTCTGTTACAGTGACATAGGGCTTGTCATTTTCTATGGTGATTCCCATCAGAATAGTGTACAAAACTGCGACACAACCATAAACCACAGTAACCTTTCACCACTAGATGGTGAACTTGTGGTTTGACAGCTGTCTCCAAGCTCCCTGGTCTTTTCAACTAAAAATTTGAGAAATCGGACCCACTCCATTTACCTTAAAATTGTAATGATTAAGAAAACCGTTATCTATAATCCAAGTATACATTAGGGAGCTCATTGACAGACAGTTCTCAGAATATGTTTTAAATCTCCAAAGTGATATATACATAAACCCTAATTTTTCTAATACACATTTTACTTGGGACTGGGATTACTTAATAAAATGACAGTTCCTGTACTTACGATCTTTAGATTTGACCTCCCACTTGCCTGTCTTTTGAAATGAGTCTTGAATGGAAAGAACTACTGCAAGGCTCACACCCAGGCTTCTGCTTGAAGGGACAGCTACACTTTGGCCAATCTACTTGTGGTCAGTCACTCATCCCAGCCACTGCACTGCTTCAGCCTCTTTGGTCCCAAATGGAATGGGCTGTGACCACAGGCCTCATTTGTTTGGGCAAGTCTAGGCATGAATCTAAATACGACCCTCATAGTTTCCTTTTCCCATGTCAGGATCAGGGAATGGGCAAAACCGATAATTCTCTAAGAGGATAAACTGATTATTTTGTTTTAAAATGACTTTTTATAAAGTAAAGCAAACCATATTTATAAACCATGATTTAAAATACATATTCACAACCACTGAAGAGTATCAAATTGCATTTTTACAAGCAGGAATTTAAAACACATTTAGAAAAATATTAATATAATTAAGCAGCTGCTCTTGAAAATCCTGTGTAAATGAATAGCTGGTAATTTTAAAAACAAAAGCCCATTTAATTTACCATTTTATAGAATATTTCTTAAATGGCATTTTTGCCTAGGATTTTGGTAGATACAGAATATGTGGTATCAAGAGAATTAAGCAAAAATATTTAAATCATTTTTAAACTGAGTATCATTGTGTATGTCAATTTTTGTGCTAGATTATAATACAGAGATGCCCTGAGGAAACAATACATCATAAAGGATCAGTTTCCCTATACTAAATGACTCTAGATGGCCATATTTTTGCATTTCTAATATACTTTATGAGATTTCTTAGGTCCTGCCTTGTTATGGTTTGTGTCTAGATGTCCCCCCAATGCCTCATGTGGTAAGAGATAGCTGGATCTAGAGTGTGTGATTACTAAATTGATCCATTGATTGGTTTGGCATTGTTCTGCTGGGATCAAGGATGCGAGACTGAAATTGGGGGTGGGAGTGCGGGCCGCCCTGGGGGCAGGTAGCCTAGATAAAAGATACAGGAAGAAGCTAACTAGCTGCTTGTTTGCATTGCTTATTTGCATACATTCCTTGCATTTACTTTACTTTACTTTGCGGCCGGTCGAGTCTGCCTCTGCCATGCCGCTCTGCTTCGGACCCAGCAGACTACAGACTGAAACCTCTGCAGACTGTGAGCTAATAAACCTTTCTTCCCCTAACTTTGGGTGTAGAGTATTCTGTCCCAACAACGAGAGAAAAGTAACTAAAACATGCCTTAAAGTCAACCATAATTTTTCACTCTAATTTATCATGCTTTTGATAGAAACTCATTCTCATCTACTTGCTATATCTAATGTCATACAGTTAAAACCTACATAAGGTTATTGAAACTGTAGATGAAAGAACGCATCAAGTCTAAGGATTGTGAGGCTATTCTTTGCAATCACAAGCTTTTGTTCTTCAGGGGGAGGGTTCTGCTATACTCACTGAGAGATATGTTACCTGTATTATATTATTTGTAAACATGTGCTACCCTCTTTTCTTAACTATAAGTACAAAAAGCATGTGAATCTGCTTCATATTCCCACAGCCAAACCCCAGCAGAGGACCCTGATAAATGCTGAATGAATCCTCATATACTTTTATTGTTTATTTCCTTTAAACATATTGTAGATAGTTCAGATCCAAATGAGTAATGCTTTATAAATTTCAACCATGGAACCAAAGATTGAAAACCTCCCTACTTATAAGCTGACATCTTAAATTGCAGTTCTTCCCAAATTAGCATCTTTTTTACTCTAACACATCACATAACTAACTTTCCTGGTTATGATGCAAGCAACTCCACTGAAAACAAGTGTGAGAAATCAGATTGAGGTCTCTGACCTGTAAAAGCCCAGTGTGAACGTACCATTCCACACGTACCAGCAACCAGGAAATACCCGCGCTGTAACTCACAGAAGACTCCTCCCCAGCAGAAGAATCACACTGGATACTATGAACCTGGGACAGTACATTACGAGCTAAAATGTAGGGCAGTAAAATGAGGCACACTCACCTATAATGCTAACTTTTCATAGACGTTTTGTATTTTTAAGCTTGAACCCTCCAACAAAATAGTAATTTCTTTTCCAAGTAGGCACCATGCTCTTTTGTTTATATTTATATTCAGCTCTGGATATACAAACCTCTGCTGTATGATTATTTCTGAAAGAAAACAAAACATACTAGCCCTATTTGTTTCACATTCCTTGGATATTCTGTGGCAGAGTCACGATACGATGAGGCTTACATTATCAGAAGCTATTCATACAGTATTTTGTGAAGTATTTAAAAATTATGAATTAAGGTGACAGGTATTGGCTCTACATAACTATTTTCTTATTTCTGTAGATTTAGAAGATTAGGGCTCACTTTTGAATGAATAAGTCGGTTTTATGATGATCTCAGTTCTATACTGAAACAAAAGCACTCAGAATTGGCAATAAAAAAATGATTTTACTTATGTCAGATTTTTCCTACTATTGCATCTACAGAACAAAGAGAAAACATTTAACAAAATATACTGACTGGGAAATAAAAGCCAGTATCTGGAATTTATTGCTCAATTAATTCCCTCTCTAGTAATTTCACTACATTATCAAGGGCAGTTAATGGATTTACTACACAGATAGTACTTTAACAATGATTTAAATACCTTAAGATATCTAGAAAAACAAATTGATCACCGAGAGTCCTGACATCAGTTAACAGTAAGCAGCCCTGATGATTTTACCTTTCTCTTGCAGCTTACCATTAATGTAGTCTGTGAATCTGCTGCTGTGAATCCACAGTAGTCTGTGGATTACTATAATCCAAAGATACTGGATTATAGTAATTTAATACAAATTATTTAAACCATGAGTGCTGAAGGGTAGTATAAAATTTTTTTGCCAGAACTACTATTTATGTAATCTATTCTAGTATGATTATTTTATTGTAGTCAAGCCTAGAAATCGTAGTTTAGCCTATTGTCTAAGGATGATTTTAAAACCAAAATAAGATTATAAGAAAGTTTTAAAGACTGTATTAATCCATGGGAAAGGAAGAGAATATACTCATCAGCTTTCAATCTACTGTCTCTTCGTGCTGCTCATCTTTCACTGCTCATTTTTAAATAAGAAAGCTGAACACTGGAATAAGAATTCCTTCTTTACAGTAAGGAGAATGTGTTAAGCTTTGTCAGTAAAAAGTACCGCAGGGACACTGCAAAAGGAAAGAGAATTCTTTCTCAGTTCCCACAAATCTGCGTTTGGTACCTTTTGATCCTGCCGCGCAGCTACATAGTATTCAGGGGACACACACCAGTATTCCTCCCAGCTGCAGGCTCCAAAACACAGACCTTCAGTGAGTTCAGTCCCGACTTGGCCCAGGGAACACTTAAACTGGCCCTCCCAACATGAGCACTGTACACACCAGGACTTGTATCACTTGTCTACGACTATGTTCCCAGGGCCCAAAGCCTGGCTCCATCTGAACCTCCAACAAGTATCCTCTCCTGCCACTTCCATCTGGTCTGTATCAGAATGGGGTTTTCTACTTGCCTGGAAAATGACAATCAGCTCTAGCCCGGCCAACTCAGCCGACCTCTCTGACATCCAGCTGCTGCCACATCTTCTACAATGAGGAAAATGCTTCCCTTCAGAGTTTGTTCCTTCATTAGTGATTTGTTTTCTAGGACTGCCATAACAAAATACTACAGATTGGGCACCTTCAACAACAGACAGCCATCTGCCCATAGTTCCAGAGGCCACAGTATAAGATCAAGATTTTGGCAGATTCAATTTCTTCTGGAAATGGTCACTGTCTTACTATGGTCCTTCTGTACTCATGCAGTCCACGAAGGTCCACATTTCTTCGTTTAAGGACCCAAACCGGATCAGAACCTATCCTACCCTAAAGTCCTTATTTAACTTAATTATCTTATAAAAGACCTTATCTTCCAATGTGGTTGCCTCTGGAAGTGCTGGGGATTAGGACTCAAAAATATGAATATGGGTTGGGGCACAAGTTAACCCACAACATTCAGGTACTCTCTCAAGAGAAAAGACCTAGGAAATATGTGCTTATCTGTAATTACACATATGAGATATATGTATAGTTTACATATAAATATGCCATATATAAATATATATGGTACTTACAAATATGTCTATTTGTATATGCATGTACATGAAAGTTCATGCTGTAACAGTGGTAATTTCAATTTAAATTTAGCATTAATGTTGTCTTGCCTTGTTAATAAAGGGGGATCCTGGAGGGCTTCTGGGTTACTCGGCAAAGCTCTTATTACCTTGTTACCAAAATGAGGGTCTTTAATAAGACATTTAATAACTCTTTGAAATTTTCATTTGTTTCCTCTGGTGTTCTGTAATGTTCTTGTTGTCCCTCTCCCTCTCTCTATATACATAGTGTATATATACAATTAAACCATATATACTGTATATATGATTTAATTTTTACAAACTTTAAAATAACTGAAATTCAAAGTTAAAAATAAGCATGAATCTAAGACAAAACATGCTCCCCCATAATACTAGTAAGAAGCAGGTATGATGATTTTAATTCTTCAGGGAAAATGCCCAGTAGAGGAATAGCTGGGTCAAATGGAATCTCTAATTGTAGTTTTTTGAGGAATCTCCATACTGATTTCCACAGTGGGTGGACCAATCTACATTCCCACCAACAATGGAGGAGGGTTTCTTTTTCCCCACAGCCCTGCCAGCATTTGTTATTGGTTGATTTTTTCATAACTGCTGTTCTTTCTGGAGTGAGATGGAATCTTAATGTTGTTTTGATTTGCGTCTCTCGAATGACTAGTGATGTTGAATACTTTTTCATGTTTTTATTTGCCATTTCTATTTCTTCATCCAAGAAATGTTTATTTATTTCAGATGCCCATTTTTGGATTGAGTCTTTGAATTTGGGAGGTTTGATGTTTTTGAGTTCTTTGTATATTCTAGATGTCAGACCTTTGACTGAGGGACAGGAGGCAAAAATTTTTTCCCAGTCTGTGGGTTTTCACCCGGCTCCATTGGTGATTTCTTTTGCTATCCAAAAGCCTTTTAATAGCATGTGGTTCCAAGCACTGATTCTTTTTATTGTTTCCCGTGTAGTTTGGGTTCTGTTCATAAATTTTTTTCCTACCCCTATGTCTTCAAGAGTTCTTCCTATTTTATTCTCCAGTAGATTTAGTGTTTCTGTTTTAATGTTTAGATCTTTGACCCACTTTGATTTTAGTTTAGTACATGGTTAGAGACATGTATTAGTTTTGGTTTTCAGCATGTGGCAAGCCAATTTTTCCAACACCATTTGTTAAAGAGGCTATCTTTCTTCCAGTGAGGGTATTTGGCTCCTTTGTCGAAGATGAGGTATTTGAGTGTGTTTGGAGCTGTTTCTGCGTCTTCTAATCTGTTCCACTGATCCTCAGGTCTGTCTTTCTGCAAGTACCATGCTGTTTTTATCACTGTAGCTTTATAGTATAGTTTCAGGTTGGGGATTGTGATGCCCCCTACCTTGTTCCTGGTACCCAGGATTTTTTTTGCTGTTCTTGGTCTCTTCTAGTTCCACATCAATTTCATGATTGTCCTTTCTAGTTCTGTGAAGTATGTTAATGGTATTTTGATTAGAATTGCATTAAATCTGTATAGTAATTTAGAAAGTATGGCCATTTTCACTATGTTGGTTCTTCCTACCCAGGAACACGGTATATCTTTCCATTTTCTGATAGCCCTTTCAATTTCCTTTTTTAGAGTATTATAGTTTTCAATGTGAAGATCTTTTACTTTCTTTGTAAGATTAATTCCTAAGTATCTAATTTTTTGATGTGATTGTGAAAGGTATATCTTCTGTTATGTCTTTCTCAGTAAGTGTGTTATTTGTATATAGGAATGCTACTGACTTTTGGGTGTTGACTTTGTCCAGCTACCACAGTGATATATGCATAAGCATGTTTATAGCAACACAATTTGTAATAGCTAAGTCTTGGAAACAACTAAATCCCCAACAACTAATGAATGGCTAAAGAAGATGTGAGTTTTCTACACAATGGAGTACTACTCCGCCATAAAAAGGATAAGCTAGAGACATTTGTAGGTAAATGGATGTATCTTGAGAACATACTCTTAGTGAAATAAATCAGACACCCATGAGTCCACCTTGAATTGTTTCTCTGATATGAGTAACCATAAGGGTAAATAAGGACAAAGAGTTGTAATAGATATTATATTAAAGGAAGGTAATATTCAAAAGAGAGGAGAACTAGAAAGGGGGAAGGGGGAAAAGAAACAAAGGCAAAAGGAAAGAAAGAGGAAAGGGAAAAAATGGGAAAATATAAATAAACTTGCTGTAAACAGGGAAGGGGGAGCAGAAAAGGGGGTGGGGAAGAGGGGGGAACCAAGATACATCAATGTACAGGTACAAAATAACCATGATGAATGTGACCATTATGTATACAATGTACCAATACATGCTCTTGGTAAAAAAAAAAATAAAAATAAAAATAAAGAAGCAGGAACTTCGAAATATGATTTTTAAAAAATTCATAATCATAAATTTAAAGGACTGCCTCATACTAGGAGCTAAAAATGTTAAATATCTTGGTTTAATTCGGCAATTTCATGATGGCCTGAGAAAAGTTCATTTATAACAAGCCACTGTTATGGCTTGTGTCTAGATGTCCCCCCAAAGCCTTATGTGGTCATAGGTGGGGTGTTTCAGAGGTGGCTGGATCTAGAGTGTGTGATTACTAATTAACTCACTGATTGGTTTGGCATAGTTCTGCTGGGATCAAGGACGTAATATTAGGATTAAGGGTGCTAGGATTAAGGATGGGAGTGCTACCCAGCCTAAGGGCAAATACCCTGGATAAAATACAGGGGATAGAAAGAAGCTTGGCTATGCCCTATTGATTCCCTTGCTGCCTCCTACCTGCCTGCCTTGCCACCCTGCCTTGTATCCAGCCGATTGCGGACTGAAATCTCTACAAACTATGAGCCAAACAAACCTTTCCTCTCTTAACTTTAGGTGTTGCGTACTTTCTCTCAGCAATGAGAGAAAAGTAACTAGGATAGCCATATACACTAACAAGCCCTCCTGAGGAAAATAACAGGCATACTCCTATCTCCTTATTCTTAGAACATATGAAACCTATAACATATAATTTTATGTACATGCCCAAGGCCACACTCAAAGGGGAAAAACCTGCTTATATACAACTTATATACATATACAACTCTAAAGATTAACAGATTCTTTCCTTTTGTTTGGTTCCTCCACTTGTCATCCTCTAAGACAGAATTTCCGAAATCATAGTCAAGTGTTAACAGTTACTAACCATGCACACACACACACACACACACACACACACACACACACACAGGAATACACACATACATGCTTTGCATGAGTTCCATCTCAAGTGAATTGAGAAACATTACATGCTGTGTTCTACTTGGAGACCCACGGCACTGGGTCTTGCAGTAGAGAAACCTGGTTAAATTTGTTTAGTCTAGGTTTTACCCAAATGTATTTGCACCTAGAAGTTTTTTGCCTTGGAAACAGTTCTGGAAAATGTTGTGTGAAGGTATGATTTTGCTTCACTTCTTGAAATAATTTACAAAGAAGCAAAAATTATTTCTTCTGTCCTGCCTCAAACTTTTTATACTCTCTAACAAGTAGGAAGTGGAAGATGCCAGACTGTGTCACATTTTGATAAATGCATGAGAGAGGAAAAATGCATATTCTAATAAATAATAGCTATTTCTAACTCTGACAAGATGAGTGAACACACCACTTTTCTAAATACGTGGTGTGCACAAGCAATGTAATACTTACATAATCTCATTCAACTCTCCTGGTAACTACTCTGCTATCCCATTTGGCCGACAAGAAAACTAAGGGCAAATACAAAGGACAAAACTAAGGACAAAGGTCCTTAACTAATACATGGCATACTTCTGTCTTCTAAGTTACTGAATCCCTTTTCTGTCCTTAATTCCTTATCAGCAAAATAACCTGCTATAAAATCATCCTTTTTTTTTTTTTTTTTTGGTGCTAGGGATCAAACTTGTGCTTGCAAGGCAAGCACTCTAACTACTGAGTTAAGTCCCCAGCCCTATAAAATCATCCTTGATATTATGATGCACATCAAACACGATTTCCTAGTCAAAAGTGTAGCTATTAGTGAACAACGGGTGAGGACTTCCAACATAACTTTTCATGTTTTTACATATTATAAATGCCATTCATTTTCAAAGGAATTTAATAAACTGTTTGCCTTTTAAGGTTTAACTTTAAAAATATGACTGCCCATAGAATATTTTTTTAAAAAGTTTATTTCATCATTCTTGTATTTAAAAATACATGTATCTATAACACAGCTCCTTAGTCTAAACATTTTAAAATAAAATAAAACTAACAGACACATTGTGATTTTTAAAATCTGCTTTCTGTAATTTCAAAAATCAAATTTTTTTGGTATACACACTAGATAAAATTACCATGGAATTCTCCTATGTCATCAATACTTAAGCATATCAACATATGTGTGATATCCTTACCAAATTAAAAAATGACTTTTCATAATGAAGACAAAAGAATCAGTTTTTTCCAAAGACATTTTGTCATATCACCATATGCTCAGCAAGAATACTGATTAGGAAGACAATTTACTAAACTGAGGGGTCCCATCTCATTTATCTACTCAAGTCACTTAAATCATCTAATGTTGCCTTTTCTTCTTCCACATTTAATATTCCAACATTTTTTTCCTAAATTTATCTGAGCTTTCACTTTTATTTTATCTGGTCTATGTTTCCTTTCATGGAACTTAGTGGACGAAAGTCCAAATGGACCAGAGATTCTTAGTGGATGTTGTCTTAATCAGTGATTTCCAAAGCAAATCAATTAGTCACATACAAGATAGAAGAACAGTATATCTATGGAAGTTATATACTGTATGTTGATAAAGAATTGATACAAATAAACCTAAAATATATAAAAAGCATTTAGCTCTTCTACATATGTTGTAAAACTTCATAAAATGCTAAAAAGTAATATCTACAGGATGATAAATGTGGAAAACAAAAAAGAAAACTTTTCAAAAACTCCTTTGTTAAGGTACAGTTCATAATCATGTGGGAGGTTGTGGGAGGGAGATTTTTTTTATTATGATAGGGGCAATGTCTTATTCAAAATCATTTTGTGCTGAGCATGTATTTATTGATTGAAAAAATATTTAAGTGCCTAGTATCTTCCAAGTATTATGATAGATGAGATGCTAAGAATAAAGCATCTATTACTACCACTAGCCACTTTTTTTTTTTTTTTTTTTTGGTGCCAGGGATCGAACTCAGGGCCTTGTGCTTGCAAGGCAAGCACTCTAATCACTGAGCTAAATCCCCAGCCCCCACTAGCCATTTAAAAAATAAGTAGTGTCCCATAAGGTTACTCCATAGAAGCAATGTTGTCATTTGTTTACACTTATGGAAAACTTGATTAGACATTTTCGGCTGGCTTTCTCTGTCATTTGCTTGGATCCCACCACACTACAAATCAGATTCTTGGTATTGCTATGCCTCCAATACGGAATGCAGCAAGAAAAGCTGTGTGAAAGGATCTATGCTACTGAATCAGATGTCAAAGCAGTTCAGGCAGGAAAAAAGTTTTTTAAAGTCAACATTACTATTCTAGAGAAAAGTGCAAGCAAATTATGTCTATCAGTACCAAGCCTCTTTGACTCCCCCTGCAAGATGTAAGTTAATACCTGTATTTGTTATTTTTTTCTTCCCCTTCCCAATTAAAAGAAAAAAAAACTTAAAGCAAAATCATGAAAAAAGAACAAACACTTGTAATTTTCTACACAAGTTCAACTTTTAAGTTTAATTATGTGAACCACCTACAGTAATTATATTGCTTAATTATGCTAATTTGTAATAATACATTTAAATCTTTTTGCTGAAATGTTACCATGCAATTATATAACTGATCATTCCAATTTGTTTATTACCATAAATGGAATGTTTATTACTCCACAGTCAAACATTCAAAACCACTGTCATTTGTAAATTACCTTGCTTATTTAGAACCTCTGGAGCACAGAAATATTCTTAAAATTGAATTTTATCTTCCTCAAGTTGGATATGAGTAAATGCCTGAGAATACACTGGGGCTGCAAGGTCATCACTGACCACTGACTGAAACTGTAATTCTTAAGAATAACCTTGTCACAACTTCTTTTTAAAACGTAATTTGGTAACTCCATTTTTAGCACAATACACACACCTACAAAAAGACTATGGATATTAGAAAATAATTCTTTTTTGTTTTGTTTTATTGTACTGGGAATTGAACTCAGGGCCTTCATATGGAGCTAAATCTCCAGCCGTTTTTATTATTTTGCAACAGCATTCCTAGGCTAAGCTCACACTTGCAATCTTCCTGCCTCAGCCTTCCAGACTGCTGGAATCAGAGGCATGCATCAACACATCCAGTGCAGAATATACTTAATGAATAGACAGTGTTCCTTTAAAACTATGTACCAAGTTCTCACTTTCTTTAGACATATTCCCTTAAATTAATGCTAAAGGAATGAGTATATCCCATAAGATTGTTAACCAGACAAATGGTGTCTGAGTGGAAGTTTTAAAGGTATTATTTACTATCTATGATGGCTTTTTGTTTAGAATATCACTTCATCAATGTTTGCAATATGGACCTTGGGGTCAAAAGTAGTCATGCTGTACCTATTTCACAGCTGAGAAAACTGAGACTGAGGAAAACTTTAGTAATTTGTCCCAGATCACGCAGCTACAAGCAGAATCTGGCTTAAAGTCCTTACCTACACTGAATTATTCTGGTTCCCAAGTAACATCTTGCTTATAATTTTAAAAAGAAAAAAAAAAATCAAGCCAAGAATATTTTTGGTGATAATGGTACCAATAACTGTTTTTGTGTATACTGAAAACTAAGAATGTCTTCATATATTTAAATGGTTGAAAAAAAAAGAAAAGAATATTATTGCTGATATGTCAACATTCTATGAAAATAACATTTCAGAGTCCACAAAGTTTTATTGGAACACAGCCACATACATCATTTGGGTACCATCCATTATTGCTTTTGCCCTATAGGAATAGAGCTGAATTGTTGAGACACAGCCGATGCGGTCCACACAGTGTAAAATGTTTGCAATGGCCCTGTACAGAAAGAATCTGCTGAACCATCCTCTTACACATCATATTGAATCTGTTATGTTTTTATTATGTGGTTTTGAAAATAACCGGTATTTCACTATTTTTTATAAAAGATTTAACTATGAATCATGGAACTATGATGCCAAACTTGAAGTTCCTTCGTTTAATGTGATGTGCATTGTGTAAACAAAAAACATCTTTAGACACTTTGGATACAGGGTCTATTTACCATAACAAGCTGTGTAAAATGAGTCCTAGGTCAGGGCCAGTGCCAGCGCACAACACTGAAAACCCAAGCTAGGCGCATATAGGAAAAAAATTAAGCAAGTAAATTTATAGGATTTGTAGGGAAAAGTCAAATTTAGAATGTAAAGGAAACTTGGAAAAACTTGTTTTACACAGACTTTACAACATAATTATTTAACTACTCCAAAGTGGTTTCAGGACTGCAGATCATTAAATTATCATTCTACACAAAAGGTATGTCTTGTTTTCTCCACTTCAAATTGTTACCAGTCAATCTGAAATTCTCGCCCTGGAGATATGTTCCTAAACTAACCAAAAATGTTCACTAATTTGCTTCTGACATGAAATGCGCTCAAAGTCCCAAGTAATGTCTGAGAGTTGTAAAGCTGTTCAAATGATTATGCTTTTACCAAACATCTGGAACAAATGGTGAACAGCTAAGCCATAATCCCAAAAAGTTCATCCATAATTTGTAACACAAGATGAAAACATTAACTCCCATTTAGAAGTTCGTGAAAATAAGGAATTCAAAGTGGTATTCCACCTCACAAAGAAGGAAAAACATAACAAGTACATTTAGAGGAAAGAACATTCATGGCTGATAATAAAGAATACAGAACCAAATCATAAAGTATTCCAGAGAATCATTAAGCCCTGATAAAGCTAATAGAGAATAAACTCATATTACTTTCCACAAAATTACAAAATCACATCAATTATTACTTCTAAATTAGCAGTCATTGATCAGTCATCTCCTATTTACTCTCAGATAGTTCTAATTAAATTAATTTGCTAAAGAGTTAACTGAGTTAGCAGGAAAAAAGTTTTAAAGTTTAGGTTTTATTTAAATTTTAAAGGAAGTATTTTATACCAAGGCATATGCTACACATAATTCAGTCATTATCATCAGAGAAACATCTGACTGTCATCCGATTGTAATTTCTCAATTATACAATGTCATTCCAACGAAGAAAAAACATTTCCCTTTTCCTCAGTCTCCTTCCCTGTAAAACAGGTATGTTAGAACTTACCTCCTAAAGCATTAAGTGGCATAATATATGTACAGTATTTAACCCTTCACTCACTCCCATGCCCACCTCACCCTTCACACCCTAAAAAGCTTTATTAGAGAAGTACTGACTACAAAGTACCTCTTATGTTGTAATGTGCCTACAAATCTCCTGGAGCTCTTGCTTATATGTAGATTCTAGTTCAGCAGGCTGGGCATAGGGCCAGAGAGCCTGACTTTCTAACCAACTCTAGTGAAGTTGATCTTGCCTGTCTGCAGAGAGGAGTTTGTAATTAACTAAAGTTGTAGATCACCTATAACCAGAGGAATACTTTGTTGTATAGAACAGAAATCTGATTGAGCATTTGCTCTGCAACCTTAGGAAAGTGTATGGCCCATAATAATGTGAAATCTGAGCCTGGTCTCTGAGGAGTCTCTCTTCCCGCTTTGTACCTGCTCTGCCCTCCTCCTCCTCAGCTCAGCTTCCTCACCATCTACCCCAGCAGGCGACTATTGAGGTAGGAATGGATACAAGGGCATTCTGTGCTTTTAAAACAGCTCTCTGGAGATTTGCTGCACACCCCTCAGTAGAGAGCCCCAAATTCACACTCTGACTTCCTCAACTTGTGCATGCAAAAGGCACTGGTTGGTAAATGTCCCTTTTCATGCTCAAAAGATACCATTTTCTCTCTTTGATCTGCAGCTGAATGGCTGACTCTTAAAGTGTCCTAACCTTTAAAACATTATATCATTTGACAAGAAATATTAACAAATAACCAGATAATGATGCAATGAACTGTTTACCCATATCCTTTAATTCTCATAAAAATCACAATATGGATATTTTATAATCACTTTACTGATAAGAACACTAAAACTCAGGAAGGATAAGAAATATGTGCAATAGTTACATGGCTAATAAAAGCTAAGGCCCATTTAGTTACAATGTGTGTCCCTTAATCAATGCATCCTGAAATTACTATTATGCAGTCACTGGTGAATTTAAACTCATGGAAAATGCCTAAGAGTACAGTAGTTCCTCAGTACCTGTGAAGAATTGCCTTCAGAACACCCACAAATACCTATATCCTCAGATGCTCAAGACCCCTGTATAAAATGGTATAGTGTTTGCATATAATCTATCTATATCCTTCTGCATTATTTAAATCCGTGAAAAAGTACTTAATATACCTACTACAATTTAAAAACTATAAAAATAATTATACTACATTATTTAGGGAATAATGACAATGTAAATGTTTGTATGTGTTCAACACAGATGCAGTTTTTTTCCAAATATTTTGATGCAAGGTTGGTTAAATCCTGTAGACGCATGAAGGTCTACTGTACTTGTTTTCTTGAGTCTCTGCCAGCAAAGATGATCAAACTTCTGGATTTTTCCCAACTTGATATCTCATTAGAGTTTAATTTTATTGACAATTGAGTGCATTTTCACATATTTATGATTTCTTTGAATTGTCTGTTCATACTTTTTCCCTTTTTTCTATTTTGTTAATAATCTTTTTTAAGTTTTATAGGGCTCTTTACATGTCAGGATTTATTACTCATTTTGCCTATAATAGCTTACAAAAACCTTCTAAATTTGTCGGGATATATTAACCTTATTGTTTTTGCTATGTATTATTCTTTTAATTGTGTCTTAGTGTTAAATCATACAAAGGGAAGTTTTTAACACTCCTGAGTACTTGTAATATTTCATTTTTTATATTTAGAATTTATGATGAATTTGGAATTTGTTCTGGTATATTATGAGGGAAACAAATCTAATTCTGTCTTTTCCCATACAGCTATCAGGTTATTTCAAAACTATTGTTAAAAAGTTCATCTTTGTCTCACTGATCTGAGATGTCCTCTTTCATCACTCACTACATTTTTGATCAATGAAACAAGAAGAAAAATAACACAGACATAAACTAATAGCCAAAATCTGAGAGCAATCCAATGTCGTTTAATGATCAACTAAAACTTTCAAGGTGGAAAAACAAGAAGAATAGCCAGAAAAAAAATTGCAGAAACTGGATGAGGGAGAGCTGTGTCTATCTCTAACAAATACTAACTGTTATAAAGTCTCTGCAATTTAAAATTGAGGCAAAATCCAAATATATCTACTGTCAGTTCAGAAATCCCATCTGTAGGATTTTTAAAAAAAAATACAAAATAACTAAGCATGAGGATAACATATTAGTAATTGTAAGAGCAAATAAGCTAAAGTTCACCATTCAGTGTGAGGAGGATGATCTCCACAACGTTTACACAGAAAGACCTGAAGGAAAACTATTTAATGAGTGAAAAAGCATGTGCAAATAATATTTCAAAATACCACCTTCTTCATGAGTGGGAGAGAAAAATTTAAATGGACAGAAAATATATTGCCCCCCTAAAAAAAACAAATACAGGAGGATATGCCCAAAACTAGAGGATAGGTTGGAAAAAAAGATTTCTATGATTATTTTTTTACTATATAGTTCTAACTTTTGAAGCAAATTTTATCTTTAAATTCTTTAATTCACTTTTTTTTTTACCAAGAACATGCATTGGTACATTGTATACATAATGATCATAATCAACATGGCTATTTTGTACCTGTACATGATACATCTTGATTTTCCCCCCTCTTCCCCCCTTCCCCTCCCCTCCCTTCCATTCACCCAGCCCTCCCTATTTGCAACAAGTGTAGCTACACTTTACCATTTCTTCCTCTTTCATCTTACTTTTCTTTTAACCTTCTTCTTTATCCCCCTTTTCCCTATCTAGTTCTCTCTTTTGAATACTATCTCTCTTTCTTTTTTTTTTTAAACAAAATATCTATTCTACCCATTTGTCCTTATTTACACTTATGGCTTCTCATATCAGAGAAACAATTCGATGTGTACTAATAAGTGTCTGATTTATTTCACTTAATAGTTAATTCACTTTTAATTGAAATTTTTATGCTGTAACTGCAGAATCACAATCAGTTGTAAGAAGTAACAGGGCTATCCACTGCACACACTGCCAATTTGCCCCAATGTTAACATTTTGTAAAACTACAGTGTAATATTACAACCAGTGTACTGATTTTGATACAATCCACCTATTGGCTCCATCTTCACCCATGTCAGCAAAGCTCTACTGGAAACCTATAATTCTACTCAGAAGAGAACCTCACAAGGTATCCAACACTCTCACCTGGGTGGTAATGAGACTCCTACCTCCAGTGTCAGTGGAGAAAACAACAGGCGGAGTCCAACTTTGGCACTACACAGTAAGGCTACACTGCTCCCCTCCCCTGGGAAATATTATTTGCACAGCCGAAGAGGCCCGGTGGACAGTAAGGATTTTCACTATCTCCCAAAGGGAGCACTATGGTGTCTGCAGAGAGCGACAGGAAGAATTTTTTTGGTCACCCAAAAGTCATCTGGAGTCCCCAGCCCCACGCCAACCGATGCTAAGTGAAGAACCTGGACTTCCACTTCTTCCCTCCTGGCAGTTAAGGCAGTGCCCCCATTTCTCTGGAAAAATGTATCAGAACTGTACAAACAACAACAATGAAAAAGTAAAAACATAAGGCTTAAATAACACTGAGAACCTCATAATATGAAAATATTCAATAGAAAATACTCATCATAAACAAAATCAGAAAAGATCTCAAAGTAAATGAAAAGAAACAATCCATAGATGCCAATATTGACATAAAAAAATGTTTCAAGGAACAAATATGCCTAAAACTAATATTTAAAAAAACAGCATCAGCAAAGATATGGAAAAGACTAAGAAAAAGAATATATATGAAATTTCACAAATGAAGTATAGAACAACCAAAAGTAAAATCTCAATGTTCATTGGCAGAATAAATGGAACTGAGTAAAAGATCAGTGAACTGGAAAACAGAATGGTTGAAAATATCCAATGAGCAGAACAGAGGGAAAACAGATTCAAAAGTGAACACAGACAGGGGCTGAAAGACTATCAAAAATAAGCTCAATTTCATGCCATTCAAGTCAAAAAGGAGAGGAGAAACTGGGTTGGTCTGAAATGGTACTCAAAGATATAACAGCTAAACAATATCCAAGTTTTTCAAAACACACAAATCTATAGAATCAAGAAGCAGAGATAACCACAAACAAAATAAACCCAAGAAAATATTTTCCAAAACACATCATCACATTTCTGAAATCTAATGACAAAAAAAATTAAAGTTCTTCAAATCAGATGAAAAAATGACATTTTACCTACAGAAAAAAATTAGAATGATGGTGGCTTTTTCATCAGAAATCACGAGGGCAGGAAGTGGCAAATGTCAATCAAATGCTGTGAAACTACAATTTCATATACAACAAAATATTCAGAAGATAAAGACATTCTCAAATAAAGAAAAACTAGGAGACATTTTTGTTAAAAAACACACTCTAAACAAGTGGGTAAAGTAAGTTTTCTTTGGGAAAAAAAAAGGAGGGGGTGATTTTTAAAAAGCCCAGAATATTAGGAAGAAAGAACACAATACACCAAATATGGATAAATGTAAAATATTTTCCTTTTCTTCTTGATTTTTCTAAATTATGTTTAATGGTTGGAACAAAAATTTTAACACTATCACGTTCAAAATGGATATGTGGGAGCTATTTAAAACAATAATTGAGCAGAGAAAAAAAATCTAAAGTGAGATAAGGTTTCTATACTTTGGTGAAACTAAACAATGGTACCAGGAGACTGATAATTTATATGCATTTAGGTAATATCTGTGCAACCTCTGAAAAATTTTACAAAGATATATACTCACTACAGATAAAATAAAACTCTAAAATATACTGAAGTAGTGCAAGGCAGGCTTAAAAAAGAAAACTAATGAAAAAGAAAGAAAACAAGAAGTAAAACAGTGCCTTAAATCTTAACATATAATAATCACATTAAGTGTAAATTGTTTAACACATTCCCACCAGCTTGAACACTGGTGGTAAAATGGATCTAAATACTTTTATCTGTTTTTTACTAATAAAATAGAAAGACATCCAATGAGCGGTTCAAGCTGCCCAGCAGTGAGACATATGAACTGTGGCCCTGTCATGAACATGTTAAGTATTCCCACTAAAGACAGAGACTGAAGGTAGAAAGGATTAAAAAACATGACCCAATTATGTTTACAAGAAATTCACTTCAAATATGATGATATAGGAAAGTGGAAAGTGAATGGCGGGAAAAAGATATCATACAAATATTAACCAAAGGAAAGCAGGAGTGACTATACTGCTATCAGATAAACTTGTGAGCAAAGAATACTACTAGAGACACAAAGTACATGATATAATTATAAAAGAGTCAATTCACCAAGAGGACACTGCCAGCCTGTAACTCAAAAGTGAAGCTAAAAATACATGAAGCAAAATCTCATCAAACTGAAAAGAAAAATACACAAGTATAGTCAGAGACTCTAATACCCCTCAGTAGTTACTAGACTAAGAAATAAAATCAGTAAGGATATAGAAAAAACTCAATAGTACCATCAACCAATAGGATCTAATAAGAACACCCTATACAACAACTGTGGTACACATGTTCCTTTGGAGCATCATCAAAACACTTATCAAGAAAGACCATGCCCTGTGATATAAAACCAACTTCAATAATTTATAAAAAACTGTTAATATAGAGAATATATTTTCTGACCACAGTGGAACCAAACTAGAAATCAGTATCAGAAAGACAACAGAAAAATATCTGAATATCTGAAAATGAAGTAAAATATTTCTGAGTAATCAGTAGACCAAGGAGAAGTTTCAAAGAAAGTTTTAAATGTTAAACTGAATAAAAATTAATATAGAGCACATCAAAATCCATGGGACACAGCCAAAGCATTGCTGAGAGAAAATTTTATGTACTAAAAGCATAAGTAAAAAATTAGTAGTCTTAAATAATCTAAGCTCTGACATTAGGAACCTAGAAAAAGAACAAACTAAATGTATATCAAACAGAAAGAAAGAAATAATAAATACAAGAGTGGAAATCAATAAAATTCAAAATAGAGAAACAGTAGAGAAAAATAAAGCAGCAAAAGCTGGATTTCTGGGGAAAAAACAGTAAAAATGATAAGTCTCAGAGAAAAGATAGACACAAAAAATGAAAAGACAAGTCACTAATATCAAGAACAAAATAGGTACCATAAGTGTAAATCCTATAGTCATTAAAAATCCGAGGGAACATCATGAACAGCCAGTTGCTTACAAATTGGACACCTTACAAAAAATGTGCCAACCTTGCACCAGTCACTCAATATGAAATAACGTGAATAGTCTTCTGTTTAAGAAATTTAATTTGTAATTTTAAAATACCAAAAAAGAAATCTCCAGGCCGAGAGTGTTTCACTGGAAAATTCTAATAAATTTTTGAAGAAGAATTAACCATAGTTCTACACAATCTTTTTCAGGAAAAAAGGGGGGTTGGGGATGTTTAGCAACTCATATTATAAAGTTGGCAGTACCTGATAGCACTGTCAAAGACAGTATGCAAAACAAAACCTATTGATCGCTATCCCTCATGACCACAAATTCAAATATCCTTAACAAAATACTAACAAATAGAATTTTCAGCAATATATAAAAGATTTCTTTTTATGATCAGTTGTGTTTATTCAGTAAAGCTAGCACAGCATTCAGTTTTAGCATGTGTCATTTATGTCTTCATAACCTTGTTAATTTTCTAGCTAGTAGTTCTGATAATGAGTGAGGCTGGAGAGAGCTGGTACTATCCCCTAGTATAATCGTGCACGTCTCTTATTCTTTTCAGTTCTATCAATGTTTGCTTCATTTTGAGGCACTGTTGTTTGGTACATACACAATTAGGATCATCATGTCTCCATGGTGGATTCATCCATCATCATTATAAAATATCCCTATTTGTCACTCATAATACTCTATGCTCTGAAGTCCAAAGAACCAAATACTGATATAACTAATCTTACTATATTTTGACTAATGTTCGGATGGTACATTGTTCCAACATTTTACTTTGAATGTACTAGATCATTAAATTTGAAATTTATTTCCCACAAGCAGCTATAACTGGTGTTTCTTTAAACCTGCTCTGCCATTCTCTGTATTTTGGTTGGTGCATTCAGAACTTTTATTTTTTTTAAGATAATCGCTGATAATGTTAATATTCAAATGTGTCATGTTATTTGTTGTCTACTCCTTTCCCTCCAGATCTCATTCCTCTATTTCCCTCTTACTGCCTTTCTTTGGGTCACTTTATCATCTTTATAGAATTCCATCTTAGTTACTTCAAAATGTTTGAAAGTAAGTCTCTATAGTTTTTGTACTACTGTATTTTCTGTCATATACATATGTATATATGACATAAAAGTCTGCTGATATCAACATTTCACCACCTCAAGAAAAGTATGGAAATTTACATTTTTGTTGTTGTTAGTAGTACATGTTTGAGATACCTAATGGTCACATTTAGCATGAGGGATTTGTACATGTACATAACACATCTTAATTTTTTTGTCCCCTTTCCCTCTCCTCCTCTAAACCCTTCTTCCCCTCCATATTTACAAAAGCATTACTTCCATTTTTTTCATTCAATTCTTTTATTTTCTTTAAATGCCCTTTTCCTTCCTTCCCTCCCCCCTCCCCATCTCTTGTTCTCCTTCCTATTTGCCTTTACCTTTCCTACTTTTAAGTATCATTATCTCGAGTACTGCATGGTGTTAACATTTTTGTTTCAATCATTAAATATAATTTATAAAAATCATAAAGAAAAGTGTAGTCTACTGGAGGTACTCCTATTTCCTTGAGCTCTTCATTCCTTACCAATTCCCCAGGCTTTCTTTTATCATTCTTTTCTGTTTGAAGAACTTCGGCCAACCTTCGCACAAAAGTCAGTCAACAGCAAGTTCTTTGATTTCCTTCATCTGTGTCATTTCCTTTTTTTCTGAATGACAGTTACACCAGATATAAAGTTTGCAGTTTTTAATTATGTTCTTTTAGTAGCTGAAAATATTCTAGGCTGTGGGTCATAAAACCCTAGGTGTGGATGGTCTGTTGCGTGAGGAGAAATAGCATGCCTTGCCACTATAGTGCCCCAAACTGCCTTGCCCCTTCTTCCCACATGGTACAGTTACCCTTTTTGGGTCTCCCCTGCCATCCGTCCTGGAACTGAAGTGTGCAGACGTCTTAAATAATTTAAAGAGCAATATTATGTTTTAAAAAGTCTTCTTCTCTGTATTGTAGAGAATAAAGTCAGACACCAAAAATAAGATGTCACTGCCAGTTTGTTCTTTCTCAAGAACGGGGCCCATGTTACCTAAGTATCCTCAGCCTGAGCTCAGAGATAGTAGTCCACAGGTATTCTCTCCATCATCATTAAGCACCATCCTCTACTCTCCAACCTGATCAGTTCCGCTCATGACATTTTATGATGATGTATGACATTTATATTACTGGTGCTAATCAATTCTAATATGTTATATCTTTCCTTCAACCCAGGATGAAGTAGAGAATCCAAAAAGACAACTTAGAAATTTTCTCCCCTTTACAATTTCAAAGCAGAGGTAATAGACCAATTCTGTTTGCAAACAAGTTTCACAAGATGGGAAAAAAAAATCTTTTGAACAGTAATACAAGACCAGACCTTCAAGATTCCTACCCTTGCATGAAAAAGCCACACGTGAACTACTCAACTGCCTATCCCTTTGAACAAAACAAGATAAATGTTAAAGCAAAGAAAGATGGTATTAACTAACTTTCTTTTTATTATTTCATATGTGAAACAGCCAATATACAAATTTTTATAAGAAAAGCTTGGAATATAGTTCAACAGTTACATAAAGAGTCTGCTTTACTCTTAACTTTATGCCATCAGCCTCCATCATTTTGTGTATTAAATGTATTTTAAAATCACTGTAAACATATAACTTGAAAGAAATCTTCAAAGAAAATAATGAGACCAAAAGTAAAGATTAAACCCATATATTTTAAAAGATGCTTATAAAAGTCTTCCACAACAACACTGTTCTTCTTTGGAGCCTTAGTGATGGCTTAATGGGTCAAGTCATCAATCAAATAATTATAATTTACGTAGGCCAAGTGACAAGAGTAGTCACCTTTCCAAACTGGATAACATCCAGGAAATAGTAAGCAAGAGAGACAAATAAAGTAAGGTATACTACAAAACTTTCCTTTACACTTCATAGCAGTGTTCTCTCTATTAAAAAGTTTAGGTCAGGCCCATAATGCCCACCCCAGATTGAGAAAGGTTAACCTCATGCCCACAGAGACACAGCAAGCAAGGGATAGAACCACCACCCAAACCTAGGCAGTGTATGGGTCTCTGATCGCAACCAAACATCGCACTGAAGAGCCTGTGTGTGTCTACTGCAAGATAAAAAGACAAAATAAATGGAAAATCTATAAAATGAAGTTTCTAAATGAAATGAAGGACAAATAAAAGGCATTCCCTTCACTGACACTGCATAGAAATAGCATGAAATCAATTAAATCTTCTTATTCTGACACTGGTGAAATCAAAGATGCAAATCCCACTGATCTCAAAAGTTCCATGAAGAAGTGAAATGATCCTCAAACAATTTTAAAATAAGCAAGCAATATGTACCAAAACAAACTAAGAAGAAATGTAATTGCTTCCATATACAGTGTGTTAGAAAGATAGGCTCAATGGATATTGTTTAATAATTTGCATTTTAAAAATTGGTAATAACTGTAAAACGCTGCATGCAGATACTGGGGTGTCTTCAAATTTTTTTTCTGGTAGACTGTTCAGAAAACGAACAAAAAGATTGAGCGTAAAGAAAAGTTTATAGAATACAAAAATAAAGGGTTAAAGATAGTTCCAAAACCAGTTACTATCTTCTTCAGCTTTATTCTTTTTTTCTTTAATTTTACTTTAATATTCCACCCCACAACATCAGAATACACATTCTTCTCAGCTGCACATGGGACTTTCTCCAAAAGAGACCACATAGTAGCCCATAGAACATGCTTAAGTAAATGCAAAGGAATCAAAATTATCCCATGCATACTATCAGACCATAGTGCATTGAAACTGGAAATAAACAGCAAAAGAAACCAAAAAAATTCCATAAATACATGGAAATTGAATAGCACACTCTTGAACAATCAGTGGGTCAGAGAAGAAATTAAAGAAGAAATTAGACAGTTTCTGCAACTGAACGATAATGCCAATACAACCTACCAAAACTTATGGGACACAATGTAAGCAGTTCTACGAGGGATATTTATAGCTTTAAAATAACTCCATTTTATTCAATTTCTAAAAAATCATTTGATATTATCCATTTGTAAATTCCCATTACAAAATCAAGAATCTCAAAAGAAGGCACTTATGTCACCATTAAAAGAAAGCAATCAGGATTTTCAATGAACAGAACATGATTAAAAAAAAGATTGAGATGATTTAATTGGAAACAGGAAATGTACGTCAGAAAGTTGTTTTTTAATGGAGAAATTAAGTTTGGAGTCCTACTATTAGGCTATTTATTTTTTCTTTTATTTATTTTATTAGCACATGTTTGCAGTACATGACGTTTACATTCGCTTGGGGAATGGGCATATGTACATAATGTTGTTTGTTTCTTTTTAGGATTTCTATAATGAAAAACTCAACAACCTACAAGGAAACTATATTTGCCTTTTTCTTCATTCCTTATGAACATGACCAACTGGAACTATTATTACCCAGTTCCTCTTCTTGCAAAAGGGAAACCAGGTCCAATACTACAGCACTATAAACAACGTTTCAGTCTGTCAGTACTGTACTCCGTCCTCAACCAATAGAACAAAACGATGTTTCCTTGGGTGTTGAGTTTGCCCTCTCCCCTCTAAGATAGGAGAAATGTAACCCTATGTCATTTGCACCACAAAAAAGAGAAACAGTCCAGTGTTTAAAAACAACCAGTGTCCTCAACTGCAAAGATCTTCATCTGAACTTATGTGTATATTTCAATTATTGACATACAAATAAAACCCAGTTTTAAAGTAAAAAGACCTGGGATATACCAAGCAAAGGAAGTACTTCACCAATTCCTCTTAGAGTAAGGGAAAGGGTGGCTGTTTTACATTCAGTCTCTGGAATTGCTGCCAATAAAATTTCAATCTCTTGAATCTCACTTCTAACTTCCATCTCAGCAGAGACCAGAGCCCGAACTCGTGAAGAACTCATCATCTCATGCTAAAGCAATTTTGCAGATCATAGACCCTTTTCACTGTGAATGCGGGAGGAAGAGGTTGATGAGAGGGCACTGTTATAGAAAGAAAACATGCAATGTAATGGCTACTAGAGCTCCACTTGCAGTATAAAAATAAAAGGCTGAAGTTTGTAATTATATTTCCCTTCCCCTTTGAAAACTAATGAACATCTGTCTATAAAATGGAAATGACAATTTAGAAAAAAAATTGTATTCAATGTGTCAAAAAACCCCCACAAGAATGGTCATATTCTTGTTAGAAAACATGAATGTAACGAATTATGCTGTAGGATACTCTTACTTTTATTGGTATATGTATGACTATACATATGCACATATTGACTCTAAAATCATTAAAAATATTTAATGAGTACTGCCAAGCATGTTAAGAAACTTAGATGAAAAAAATCAATTCTGCATTTAATGGAATTCTAGTCTCACACTGGAGAATGATATACAAATATATAATACAGTTCCCTTAAAACCATCAGCAAGTTTCCTCTTAAAAGTACCCTGATTTGGAAAATCACAGATTTCAACATCAAAGTTTTAAAGAAAATAGAATGCCAGAAATCGAATGTTAGAAATAAGCTGGAGATAGATATAAAACTGTAAAAATCACATGTATGTACAGGAAGAGTAGCAAAACATTTGTTTTTCTAGAAGGTATGAGATTAAAACAGAGTCTTGAATCATCAGGATTTAGAAAACTGGTCTTGCCTGTGGCCCTCTACTTATATTAACTGTTCAAGAAAAACCAGTAGCATACTTATTGTCAAAACCCATTTATCTCTAAATTAATCGTATGCAACCACCCCTGTCCGGAAGTCATTTGGAGACATGAGGGCATATATTCCTAGGTCTGGTCCCCCATCCTCATTAAGTGCTGGTGGAACAAAAATAACAAAATATCAAAGCCTAACTTTTGGTAAATTATTCTAAACAAGAAATTAAAGAGATGTTAAGTGCTAAGAATGAAAATAGAAAAAAGCCACCACAACTGTAAGAAAAGAATTTAGGGTAGACTGAAATTAACAAAATTTACCAGAGAGACAGACAAGAATCAGGAGAGTATCCCATGCCCCAGCGGGGCAGGAAAATGCCCCAGACGTCAGGCAAGGACAGGAAAAATTGTTTCATTAGGAAGGTCAGGCTGATACAGTGTACAGGCTTGTAGCTTACCTTTTCCATAAAAGACGGGCACAAACCCAAGTTCCTCCAGTAGATAAGGTGGTTACAAGCAGGCAAAGTGAAAAATCAACAAATTGGATTTTCTCAGTGGTCATGGCTGGTGTCATACAGAATATCACAAGCAGGATGGACTTTGCAGGAAGTAAAGCAGTGAAGCCACACAAGCCTCTGAGGAAAAGCACTGCAGGCAGAGGGAAGAGCCCGAGCGCCGAGAAGGGCATGGCTGGAACATGTGAGAACGCGCTAAGAGGCCACTGCTAAGGGCGGAAGAAGCGGTGAAGGAGCAATCGGTGTGACATGAAGTCAGGGACCTGACACAACAGACGGTGGAGGCTACTATCAGGATGTGAGCTTTTTGGTTCAGTGAATGGTAAGCCACTCAGGAGCTTTGCAAAAAAATGCAAAATCACCTGGGCGGCATTCTTTTCCACAGAAGAACATAATTCAATGACCGAAGCTCTTCCTGCAGTGTTCTCTAGGTTTAACAGCCAGTGTTGATGCGCTTGCATCAGTCGTGTTGGCGAGCTTTGTAACGAGCTCAGTGTTGGTGTCGTGACCCAGCTGCAAGGACAGACGTATGACAGCAAGCAGGAATCACCTGGCACTACTGATCCCGAATGCGAGGATGGCCTCCTCACTCACCCGAGGGTGCTACACAAATGCCCTTTCTCCTAAGTGTTCTGTGACAGTGAAAATATCAGGAAGCAATTTCTACATGTAGGTGAAAATTGATTATTTATGTAAGAACTTTTGTTACAATCTTACAGAAAAAGAATTAAAAATTATTATTTTCGTAAGACTTAGACTATTGTAGAAACATAAGTCCTTTAAATGTTGGAATGCACGTTATTTTTGGTATTGTATTTTACCAAAACAAGAAACCAAGATAAAAACCAATTGAAAATGTAGATGCTTAGTTTTACATGCAATTACACAACATGGCAATTTTTGGTGTCTTCATTTTCTTGTCTGTCCTAACAATTGTAGCTTTCACTATACATCATATTTAAGCAGTAAATATTGCATGTAAATGAACCTTATATATCCATATATATAATACAATTTACTTTCTATGAAATAATATAAGCCATTCTATTTTTCAGTTGTAGGTGAAGATGATTAAAAGTATCAAACAGTTCATAAAGTACCACTACTAACAGCTAATTTATTAATATTTTAACTTATTATGTTTGGTTTTCTAGTTTTTTTTTTAAAAAGATCGTAACACTTTAATTTGTCACCCAAGAGAGTAAACATATTTATCAGAGGTATACAGGAACCACATGCTAGTCTTGTATAATATACCATATGACAGAGCTACTTTCCAATTGTAACATTGATCATTACCACACAGACTCTTCGACCATCACTAAACAGAGAGTTTAAAGCAGTGATGGTGAACCTGTTAGAGCTTTCAGTAATAACTAAGAGCTGGCTGTGGCACGCATGCCATAGGTTCACTACCACTGGTTTAAAGTAACAGTAAGGCAAAGGTTAAGTGGAATTTCCTACTTTTTATCCTGGATAAAAATAGTCAAAAGATGGTTTTGTACCATTGCATAGAACACCCACCAAAGCATTCTTTTTACAAAACAGTACTGAAAAGAATGATGGTGCTTAAGGAAAACAAAACTAAATCCACTGTCAACTCCAGAGTCCTTCTGGATTTCTGCACCATGTCTTCTGTGTACTGTACACCAGGAGGCAGAGAGTGGGCTCAGGGGTGCCCAAGTCACACGAAACCTACCCAAGGGAGATACTGGTGAACAGCACAACACAGCAAATACAAAAGCCTACTACTAGTGTAGCAACACCAATCAAAAGGTTACCCAAGAAGAGTCATAGACCATACACTAAGAAAGCCTGATAGTACAACCTCCAACTTATGGAAAGGTTTTGTTACTATATCTGTTATCCATAAAATCACAAAACAATTTTTACATTAGTTTTCTGAATTAAAACATTAAAAATAAAAATTGTGTGAATCTGAAAAATATAGTAAAATATATCATTCTAAACAAAGACCCAAAACATGATGGATCACAGAAAACTACAAAACTTCTTTTCAAATATATTCATTCCAATAAGAAGCGCATGACCATCATTAACATTCCAATATGGTATAATAAAACAAACAGTTATAAATACTATAAATGATTTTATTTTTCAGACATAATATCTACAGATAGTATATCACACATAATATCTATTAATGTTTACTAAAGAAATCATGAACATAATAAAGATCAGTTGTATATTAGCAACTAGGTAGAAATTAACACAAAGCCTGTAAAACCAACAAAATTTATAAAATGCTAAAACTGAGCTACAGTATATATAACTAAATAGAATTAACAGTACTGTAATGCTAGAAATAACTTCAATGTAGAAATAGCAAGTATATGGTGAAAGAATGCAGGTACTATTATGAAAAAGGTAAATATTACAAAAATACTAATTCTCTTTTAGTTAATTCCTATATTTTCTAGAATATTGGTCAAGCTATCAATAGAAAGTCACTGATAAAGCGATCTGAAAAAAAGCAAGCAGAGACAAAACATTTTAGCCTACTTGATTCATTTACTACAGAGTAATAGTCATTAAAATCCCAGTATACTACAATAAAACTAGAAAAGCAGACTGATACAAAAATTTAGAAGTCCCAGAATAGAGCTAAGGACTTGACATTTAATATATGATAAATTAGATATCGCCAAGCCAAAGGACTGAGAACTGCTAATAAATAACCAGACGACATACCATCATAGAAAGCTTTTAATTTAAGTCTCACGTTATAACATAAAGTATACTACAGATGCAATAAATAGATTTTAAAGCCAATTTATCAGAAAAGAAGTAGAAATAAAAATTGAGTATTACGTCTCTGTAGGGATATTCATTTTCCTCAAGTTCTGCTTCAAGAGTAGTAGAAAACACAAAGCTGAAAAAGAGAAGCTACAAAAATCTGATTATGGGGCTGGGTAGAACTCTTTAGACACCATTCAATTACCAAAGAAAAGCAAAAGTTGACTTCGATTCTCAGTTATTCCTTCCAAAATTATTCTAAGAAAGGGGAAGTAAATAACTGACCCTAAGCACAAATCAAAACAATCCAAATTTAGAAGTATATTTAAGAACCTAATTCTTTCTAGGTATCCAGAACATCCCAACTCTAATCAAAGTATCCAGTCCATGTCCAAAAAGAAAAGAGATGGGTCATTTAAAATAGTGTAATATGGAGAGTTTATCTTCAAAAGGGTGACTTACAAGGGGGTGGGTGGGTGTGTGTGTGTGTTAAGGAGCCACTGGGAACTTGTAGTCTGGGCCAGTGGCAGCTGGGCTGTTTCCCCTCAGCCCAGATCAGTTATTGAAACTTTGAGAATCATCCCCATAGTCAGCTGTGTTATAGGGAAGCATTTCTCAGAAGCCCTCACCATGGTAGGGCCAGAGGAATAAGTACTTTGACTTCTCTTTCTTCCCTTCCTCTCACTTCTGCCAGATTCCCTGTGGGCCAAAACGAACCAAAACCAAAGAGTAGGAATCCACATAGGTCAGCCTCAGGGTGCAGGTGGGTCCTGGGAAGCAAATTAATGAAAGCTTGGACCACTGGGTAAGCCCACTGTGTAATCATCCTTACAACCTTCCCCTGCTTCAAATTCTGCTTTGAGCTTTGTTCTGGTAGTTGCTGCACTGAAATCTAGTGAAGGAGTCCTGAAAATAGGAAGCCTTCCCCTATTCCTCTCTAAGCTGAATGAAGATTTCAATGCTTAACATCAAAAAAACAAACATTAAAAATAATCTAAATGACCAACAATGTGACAATATAGACACAATCATTAAGTTCATTATTATGAAGCAAAATGTAGAAAGTGCTTATAGATATGAATAAAAAAAAAAATAAAGGACACATTTTTAATATGTTAAAAGTACAACAATATGAACAATGTATGGATTTAAATGGAAAGTTCATATGTTAAAAAGGTATAGTTTAATATAAAATTCAAAAATGATTATGTCAAAAAATATGACTAGAAGGTATAAAGGAAGAGGAAGCAAATAAGAAAGAAAAGGAAACATTTGTCTACAATATTCAATAAAGGCCCAGGCAATGACTAGGGTAAGAATAATCATGATTTTGCTCCAGAGACAATTAAAGGAAATAAGCTAGAGAGCCTGCTAAGCCTTTCAGTAACCATAATACCCAGGAAGTGTTTTAAAAATGGAACTATATAATCAAGGGTAGAAATCAAAACACAACTATTGTATTTGACTGGGAAGAAGACCCAAGGGAAAAACGTGCTTTAATCTCATATGATTAAGGTACTTAAAAGAGTGTGTTGATGTTCAGAATTAGCCAAGGATATCTAACTTGGAAAAACAAAAGACTTCCTTAAAGGAGCAATGCTTTCTGTGAACACTAGATAACCTGCATTTTCAAACAAGGGCTAGACAAAAGCCTGTATTCATTTATTTCATGAGATATTTTTCCTTTCTACCATACATACATAGAATAAATTTATCCTGAACAAAAGGCAAGGATGAAGATACAAAGAAATCTACAGAAACAACTTTGTAGAACTTAGTTACAAACATATCAGCCACAGTAGATAAAAGCTATCAAAATAGCATTGAACTAAGTTTACAAGAATTTCATCACTATTTTGACCTATGAAGTATCACTTCCTAATGCCAAAAATGCTACAACCAAACTTTGGAATGAAAGGATATGGACACACATAGTAGGATCAAAACTAAGATGTGCTTATGCTTAATGGCTGGTAGCCCCCTGATGGTGTTCACAGACATCTGACTGCCATGTAAGCTGGCTCAAATCCAGTGCATTGCCTCCTCCAAACAACTGGATATGATCCTGTTCCAAAAGAAATTAATTTTAACAACTCTCCTTGGAATCCTGATTAAAAACAATCTCTACTTGCAATACTATCAGAATTCCAACACTTTTAAGGGATCGAACTAGATTAGATCAGAACCTCAAGGGTAATAAAGGAACCTAGATCACAGGTCACCTCAAACTCAACAATGCTACTCCTTCTGCATTCTCAATCTTGAGGAAATCCACCATCATTCATTCAATGATTCAACCACAAAAGTTGGGAATCATCATAAATCCCTTGTCCTAATGCCTTTACACAGCTTCCCTCGCTCTGTATTCACACCATCATTTATTCCTGGACCTTTATCCACATTTTGGACATGGCCCAGTTTCACTTCCTTCACAAAACCTACTCTGATGGCACTCATTCTTCAAAAAACAACTGCTCCTTTCTTTGTGTCCCTCTATGTTACCTACATACGAAAACACCTGTATGTGTTTGTTCATATTTATCCTTGGCACATTAGGTCCTTCAGGACAGGTCCTTCCTTTAAGCATTTTTGAATTCTCAGATCCTAGGGACATAGTATTTAACAAATGAATAAAACCTTCTTATCTGTAAAACCAGCGTATGTTTACAAACATAGATATGCTAAAAATCTTAGCAGAACATGACAACCTCAGGCTGCAGAGTGGACCAGCCTAATAACTAGAAGAAGAAAGGATTGGATATTGATCTCCAACCCAGGCTACACATTAAAGTCATCTGAATAATTGTAGAATATTTTAAAAATCCATACCTGGGCCACACACCCAGAGCTCTGATTTCTTTAGTTTGGGATGGAGTTTTTCTTGGCTCCTGAGGTGATTCTAATAAAAAACCATGGTTCAGAACTACAAAAGAAAGTGTCTTTCTCTTGTTCTCCATTCCTGTGCTTGAGTAGGAGACACAGGAAGCCACGGTCCATTTCTCACACTGCCTGCATTTAACAGTTTAAACTAAAAGGCTGAGAACACTCCTGTTTCAACCAAAAACAACCTATTTGCATACAGGACCCTGATCTCACCTCTCCCACACATCTGACCCAATCTAGACCAATCAGAGTTTCCTTCTCCTACAGAAACTTTGGATAATTCCTCTAGGTAGTGTGCTGGTAGCCAAAATAATAACTGCTATATAATGATCATATTCATGCAGAAGCAGAGCACACCAGCCTTCAGAACCAATACAAAAGTCCCCACAGAGAAAAAGAGGGGAGAGGCTGCAGCTCCAGGGAAGAAAATAAAGTCTACCTCCTGCCTTTGTTCCTAAGGGTTTCTAACTGAAATCCCTCAGCTGGTAGGCCTGCACTTGAATACCACCATGAGAAAACTCCTTTATAATAAATCTCTGTTGTTCCCGAGCTCCCTCAAGTACGTTTGCTCACTCAAGGATGAAAGAATCGTGACTATGACATGCTTAGTCCAACTCTATCTGCTGAGTGCACTCCTGGGCGGAATGAAGGTGAGATTATGAACAGTCAGAGGCCAGCATAGATCAGGGAGGACAGTAATCTAAAATACAAACTACAGTACACCTACAAATCTCAGATTCCAAGTTAAAGGGAGACAGAAGCAGGAAAAAACTGTTTTTACATCCAGTAGCATTTTGAAAATTGTGTCAACAAAGCTGAAGATTGAAATAGCATGAGTCCAAACATGAAAAGGCAGGGGAAGAGCAGAAGAAAACGCATTTCGAAGAGTTTAAACAAACTTCTCTAAGACTCAGCTAATAATTAACATAAACAGAGTTTATACTCCAGTATTCTGGCTTCATTTAGTATTCAACCTACATACTGTACTATGTCTGTCCCAGACCCCACTGTGAAGTACCATGTGTGATTACAGAGGTCACAGAGTCAGCTGCAACTCAGAATCTGTACAGTGCAGTTGTCCATTTTTATTTAAGACTCGAAATGAACCTTTCTGAGGCAGCAAAATAACCCAGCTTATCTAGACTTTAGCTCAAATATTAAAGGTGAAAGTTCAAGTTTCAGTGTCTACCACAAATGCTACAGTTGAGAAAAACTGTGCCATTTTAAAGAACACGTGTTTATGTCACAGAAGTGGACATGTGTAATGACAGAACTTTAGAGTCATATAGTTTTAAGAATGTTCTAAAAATCATAAGGATTTTTTTTTATTTTATTTCAAGAACATGTATTGGTACATTGTATACATAGTGATCACATTCATCGTAGTTAATTTGTACCTGTACATGATATACCTTGGTTCTGCTTCTTCCCCACCCCTCCCTTTTACTCCCACTCCCTTCCCTATTTACAGTAGCTTTATTTACATTTTTCCCCTCTGTCCCTTTCTTTTCTATTTCCTTTCCTTCTTTTCCCCCTCCTGCCTTTCTAATTCTTCTCCCTATTGAATATCATCTTTCTTCTACTTAGTATCTGTTATACTTTCTTGTCCTTATTTAAGCACTTTTTGCCCTATATAGTAAGCACGGTGGATGTACCTTGAGAACATATTCTTAAGTGAAATAAATCATACACTCATGAGTACATACCGAATTGTTTCCCTAGTATGAGAAACCGTAAGCATGAATCATAAGGATTTAGTACCAAATACCCAAAACCAATAACAAGTGATGATGAAGAAAGCATGGCTTTTCTCTTTCCTGCCTCAGGATAATGCCTCCTCAGGCAAGCACCCCCAGCCAAACGACCCGTGTAGCAGGCCTCAGGGAAGGCAGGACGCCCGGCTCACTGACTGGCATTCTGCAGTTACAGTTATCCCAGTGATGCGGCGCGTGTCTGGCATTCACTGAGCAGGCGCCAGTGATGTTAGATAGGTTCAAGCTTTTCAAAAGTCCTACAGCACACCCACATGAAAGGGAAAACACTTACAATTTGAGTCTAACACTAACTCCAGTTTACATGAATAGCTCTTCAATGTTTCAACATATACACACATATACACGATTTTTCAGAAACACAAGTCTGTGTAAATGAAGGGAAGACTGACTTATTAGGAAAATTACCAATAGTTCCTTGCCAGTTTAGAAAAGTGTTTACTGGCCATTGTTTTCAAACTACCATTAGAATGAGCTCATATGAATCTGCATTGGTGATTATTATCCTTTGTAATATATATGTATGTACACATTTATATAAATATGTACATTTATATAAATATGTACACATGCATCATAAATTTTATCTTCCAAGGCAATTGCAAACAAGTACATACATACTGATAAATGTTCTTTATTAAACTTATTTTACATATATTATAGATGGGGCATTGTATTAATTTATTTAAGTATAAACAGTTACATTATCTATGAGTTTAAAATAGAAAACCAGTATTATAAATTGTTATTTTAAAAATAAAGAAGCATTAGTCCTAGTGAAATTGAATACAAGTGATTTAATGTCACTACTCTGATTTTATATGTGTAGGTTTTAAAAAGTTAAACTTTTACACTAGTTCACCAACATTACAATTTTTGTTACTTTGCTTGCTGATATAGGTTGTAACCATTCTCAGCTGAAAGCCATTTCCTTCTATCCTCACGATACAAAGAATTTCTCATCATCTCTTGGTATCCTAAAGGCCCTACGTCTGCAAACAACTACACCAGCCTGGTGACATATAGAATGTTTTCCCAGTCATAGAAAGAAAAATATCTAGATAAGCAAGTCATACCATATCTAGCTATAGTGAC
Organism: Hystrix cristata; assembly: GCA_004026905.1. Classification (NCBI taxonomy): domain Eukaryota; kingdom Metazoa; phylum Chordata; class Mammalia; order Rodentia; family Hystricidae; genus Hystrix; species Hystrix cristata. The sequence continues at coordinate 57,856 of PVJO010005694.1, read as the reverse complement.
AGGCAAGAGACGAGTGGATAAGGCATCAAGAAGATTGACTTAACTACCACTCCACATTAATGAATTTGCATTCATGAATATGATAACATCGAATCACCAAAAGCTACCTCCCAAAAGTTTTATACTTTGAAAACATTCATCCTAGAGAAGGCTACGAGTCAAAGATTAGCAGGAGAAAAGACTTACAGTCTCAGTTTCATCCTTGCTTTTCCAATGTATTCTTGCTTAAACTACAAAAATATGCAAGAGCTCTAAGTTCTTCAGCTGTTGACCTGCCACAGACAGCTTTACTCTAACCTGAAATCATATCAAAAGATACATCACGAGAAAATGTGATACTCTTTGGAGAATGGAACAAATGGAGACAGAAACTTGGTATTTTGATATACAGTATAATATTTTGTCATGCACAGCAAACAATGTATGTCTGATTTTTCTAGCAAGCAGTCCAGTTCCTTGAGAAGTTATGATGTTATCAAACCAGATTATGACATTTGGCGAAGACAATTTCACCATAAAATTGAGTAATTCAACATGACAGACTAGGGAAGGCTTAATTCAAAATTCCACACTGAATACAACAGCATGAAAAAAGAGCATGTGTTAATGAAGAGATGATAAATAGGGCCATCAGTCTAAAAGAAGACCTAAAATGGAAGATGAACCTATGAGATGAAAAGGTAGGTGGGGCTCATCAGGAGGCAAAAGTTCAAAGTGAAAACAAGATCCAGGGAAGGGCCAACTGGCAAGAACGGAAGGCACTGTAGAAGCAAAGAGGCCTCACAAAGAGGCAAGCAGAGAAATCAAGACGAGCTCAGTGAGCTTCACAGGAAAATGGAATACCCAGCAGAGAGGTGTTCCTGGATAAGGCAGGCAGGAATCCAGTTGCCAGGCAACGGGGCACCAAGATGACTATAGGATCAAACACCAGTGCAATCCAAAGCTTAAACTCCGTATACATCCTTCCCTGGAGGAGAAGCCTGAGAACAAGTTTAGGTTAAGTAACCCAAAGGCAAGAGCAAGTGAATTAAGGGAGCAAGAAAACAATTCAAATATAACTGTGAGGGACTTCATATCCCCATGAGAATTCATTTTCTAAATTAATGGTAATTAATTAATGCTCATTTTCAATTAATGTTGAAAATCAGTATTCTTTATTCTGACAGTTAACTGGTGTCAACTTGAACAAGAAAGGCCTAGCTGATTGATTTAGCACAATTCCAGGTGAGTCTGGAGAATGGATGTATTGAAAACAGAAGACCTTCCCTGGGTGTGGGGAGCACCAGCCAATAGGCTTGAAGCTTGGTTGGAATAAAAATGGAAAAAAGAAGGAAGTCTCACTTCTGCTTTTTCTGAGGAGCCCTAGTATTCAGCTGTCAGTCTCCAGGCTTTCAGCACAGACTCTTCAGCCTCCCAGCACAGACCTTTGGGCTTCCTGACACAACCTTGCATGAGACTCTGCAGTGAGCTCCAGGCCTCTGACTTTTGACTGGATCCTTCGCATCTCCAGTGCACAGGCAGGCCCAGTTGCACTCTTCCATTCCTGAACTCTGCAGATGACTACCGTAAGCCTACCTCATAAATCCTACATATATATTAAATCTAGTGAACCCTGATACGTTGATTAATAAACTCCTTATTTCCAATAGATGAACCATCTAAAAGGCATATTTTCAATTATTTTATTTCTAAGGGACTCTTTCACAAAGAACATCTATAATAATGCAGATAGAGTCAAAGTCATGCTCAGTATTATAGGAGAGATTAAAAATGTCATTGTACAACCTGCATTATCACAGTAATACAGAGCAAACATTTTAGAAGAGTGGAACTCACATATGAGCATAGAAAACAATACTAACAAACTAAACAGAAAACTCTCTTTTTTATTTCCCTCATAAAGTATCCTAAGTCATACAGCTTAAGGCCAGGGACTTGGGTATAACGTGTGCAAGAGTTTACTCAAAATCACATTATACAAAGAACTGGGAACTCAGGATGTGATTTAAAAGGTCAGACAGATATTTAAATTTAAGAGAATGGCAGATGGGGAGGATTCACTTAAGGCTTAAGAGGCTGAGTAAAGTTCAGAAGACAGACATGAAGCTAAAAACAATGTCAAAACGAAAAAAGTTTAAAAAACAATCATTGTATTCTAAGCTTTGTTATATTTTTTCTAGTTTTTATCATCCTATAACTCATAATAGGAGTAAGGTCACAGTGCTTTAAAGGGATTTTAAATTTCAAATAAGGTTTCCCAGTCACTGGTTTCCACTGATAAAATCTAAGCCAAATAAATATCCTACATTCTCTACCACAAATCCCAAAACTGAGGAAAAGGTGAGTTATTATTATAAATTAGTAACAGGATAATGAACACAAAAGACTTGAGATGATAATATCTTTCTCACAGGCCCTTGGATTGCTGGTTGTGTAAGACTATTATCTTCACAGATCATCATGCTAGATCTCAGACCTCTATATATATGTTGGATGTGTGCTATATTACAACTCAGGTATTGTCTTCATAAAGTCCCACTTCTTTGAGGACATTCACAATTTGACTTCTGAATTTTAATTTATCTCCCCAACAATGGGCATTGCATTTCAAACCTCACCAAATTACACAAAGTCCTCCCAACCTGTTACTCTCCTACACCCATGTCTTGGCCCTTGCTGTTACCTTTGAACCCTTGTTAACATGTTACTTTCTCAAGACCTAGTTCAAATGCCACCACTTCCTTGGTACCTTTCTGAATCACTTCAGTGAAAATTAACCACCTTACACAGATGTTACATGCTTTCTATTCATTTACATTATGAATTATAATTTATAAATTACACATAAACATATACACACATATTTATATACACATTTATGCAGATATGTATATATACACATGTATATATATTTATATACACATGTATAAATTTATATACATATATACAGATATGCATATGTATTTATATACGCATAAATATATATACATATACACACGCACACAGATACACATACACACATATATACTCTCACAATCATACTGTAATCTTAGCCAAGCCAAATCAACCAAAAGTTAGCTGGGTACCTACCACATCCTCAGGCCACAGAAAATTCCAACTGAAGTCATGTTTCCTAATAGTTGTCATGTGGTGAGCACTCAGTTACTGGTGACTTGCTTTAATTTTGCTAGTGCTGGCCCAGTATAACACAACAGGATACTAAAACAGAACACTTTTGATATCAGCTTTAGTCAAAGCATCAAAGGACCAAAAATAAAACAGCCTAAGCCATCAAATACTACTGTCCAGGTTGTGTTTTGCACAATGGTGTTCAACAGAAGCAGCGGAAGCAGCTGAAATCCAGCGCAGGATAATTTCCCAAGAGCATGGCCTGAGCTGGGGCTCTGGCTCTGGCTCAGAGGAAAGCCAGCCAGGCCAAACCTTAGCAGGAGGTGTTTGGGTCAGTGAGATGGGCACCGAAAAATATATGTGATAAGTGCCATTTTCCTAATTAAGGTACAGGATTTAAAGAATGTGACAAACTTTTTTGTAATTAAGAAGAAAAAAAAAATTTTTGAGGGCCTTAGCCAAATACTACATTTTGAGGATATAAAATGAGTTCAGCAAAAGCAGCCAAGAAAGAATGTCACTGGAGAGAGACTAAAACACAGTGACTTTCTCCTGGCTCTACCACCACCCTCCACTCCCCAGTTAAATGAATGGAGCTTTAAGAGGAACACAGGAATAACCCACTCTGCACCCTCTTGACTTCAGGAACATCACAAGGCACTGTAGTTAGATCCAAGTCTGAGAAACTTCAAAGTGAAGAACTGAGACTGAAGTTGCCTGACTGGGGCAAAATAACAGGGAGGGGCCCCCCGGGACATGCAGACTGCTCTCTGACCATTCATGGGATGAAGTGGGCATGAGCTAAGAACAGATGTGGCACTGAAGAGGAAACAGTCCTGAGACACAATCTGTCTTGTGTGACCTCACATAAGGTGGCCTCCTGCCTGGCATGGGATGATGCAAAAGAAAGTGGGTAAAGGTATGACATCAAACCAACCAGAAGAGAAGCAGTGCCAGCAACATAGAGCCAGGGCTGGGCTGGATGCTCCCAGGAGGAAATCTTAAAAAAATATAATGGTGGTAAAAAGCAGAAAACATCCATTCTGGAGTTAACTTCAAACTCTTCCAAGCCCAGGGTATGCTGAAGCCACACTGACACTTTGCCGACCAGCACTGCCCCTTCAGCACATCCCACACTGGGAGTCAGACACCAGGACAGCAAGTTGGGGCTGAGAAGCAGCCCACTGCACCACTCTTCCACTACTGGCTTTGGCCTGGAGCAGGCTCACAGACAGAGGAAAGAATCTTCATTGTTAAATGCAGTTGCAGGTTTTGAATATGATACAAGACTGGATATTAACTATTGAACTGAGACTGCAGAGAATTATAGGCAAGAGAAGTTGATATATTATCCATGTCATTATGCAGATAAAGTTAAGGCACTTACCTGACGTCCCATCCAAGAAGAAATGTTTTACACACGTGCACACTTACAGACACACACGCAAATACACCATTGAAAGCATCTGAAGAGATAGGAAAAGGTGAAGTCATATCATGGTTGTGTATCAGCACTATGTGATCCCTCATTTAACGCAATGGCTAAAATAATATCAAAGGAGAAAACTAGAGCAATTCTAAATATTCAGCTGTAAGAAAATATGATGAGTTCTAGCTGTTTATCTGTAGGAACTTCACAGTTAAATTTCTAAATCATTTATTGTACTGCAAGACACTAAAAGGAAAGTGTTGCCTCTTAAATATTCCATTTAGCTATACTAAAATTAAAGTGAAGATGTTCAGATATTAAGTAGTAAAAGTACTATCAAATCTAGTAAGCGAAGGTTATTCATCTCTACTCCAAAAAATAAAAAGACATAAAACTGATTGAACAACACTGTGTAAGAAAAATTGCTTTATATGCCAGAAAGATAGTATACTAAATTGACGCTTCAAGCAAAAGGTATAAATCTCTGAAAAACCAAGATAATCATTGTAAATATTTTATAAACATTGAGAATCCTGATGGAGATGTTTGTAAATCTCAAAAGTAAACTTTAGGTTGATCTTAATTAGATGCAGAAGTTGCCAAACACAGCCATCTAAAAGCAAGAATAAGGTGTTTAAAGACAGAGTAGATAAATGAAGCATATATATTCAGAATCAGTATAGGAACACTGAAATAAAGGAATTGTGATATAAGCTATGAAAATGAAGAATACAGTGGTATCTCTCCAAATTAAGAAATCAACAATTTTACAAAAGAAGCAGACTAATAATTTACATCTTCATCAGAGCAAACTAGAGGGAAATAGGCTTAAACATAGCCAAAGATGAGGGTCCAAAAAACAAAATGCAAAAATACTACAACTAATTATGTGGCAAAGATAGGTAAGCACTTTTTCACTTCCTGAAATGATCCTCCCATTGCCTTCCCTTCTCTACAGCAGTATGCCATGATATGCAAAACTGTCAGCAAATCTCTACCAAAAATTTCTTAGTGTGGGCAGTTGTCAAAACTATAGTGCTAGTAGGATTCATTCCACAGATGCAGGGATGGTTCAACATATGCAAATCAATAAATGTGATACACCATATTAACAGAACCAAGGACAAAAACCATGTGATCATCTCAACAGACACAGAAAAGGCATTTGACAAGGTCCAACACCCACTCATGATTAAAAAGCCCTGCAGAAAATTGGAATAGATAGTCTTAATCTCAATCAAATGAAAGCAATCTGTGACAAACCAACAGCCAACATCATACTAAATGGTCAAAAACTAAAAGCTTTCACTCTAAAATCCAGAACAAGACAAGGATGTCCGCTCTCACCACTCTTATTCAATATAGTTCTGGAAACACTAGCCAAAGCAATTAGACAAGAGAAAGAAATAAAAGGAAAAAGGGTAGGAAAGGAAGAAGTTAAATTATCATTATTTGCAGATGACATGATACTCTATATAGAAGACCCGGAAAACTCCACCAGAAGACTTCCAGATTTAATAACCAAATTCGGCAGCATAGCTGGATACAAAATCAACACTCAGGAATCAATAGCATTCCTGTACACAAATAAAAGACTCACTGAGGGAGAAATTAGGGAAACAACACCTTTCACAATAGCATCCACAAAAATGAAGTACCTAGGATCAATCTACAAAGGAAGTAAAAGATCTATACATTGAAAACTATAGTACTTTGAAAAAGGAGATTGAAGATATTAGAAAATGGAAAAATATCCCCTGCTCCTGGGTAGGAAGAATCAATATAGTGAAAATGGCCATACTCCCAAAACTGTTATACAGATTTAATGCAATCCCAATTAAAATACCATTAGCATACCTCACAGAATTAGAGAAAACAACCCTAAAATGCATTTGGAACCAAAAGAAACCTAGAATAGCAAAAGCAGTTCTGGGCAACAAAAGCAAAGCAGGGCCATCACAATCCCTGACCTAAAACTATATTACAAAGCTACTGTAATAAAAACAACATGGTACTGCCAAAACAACAGACCCCAGGACCAATGGAACAGATTAGAAGATGAAAAAATAGGTTCAAACACTCTCAGTCACCTTATCTTTGACAAAGAGGCCAAACAACCTCACTGGAAGAAAGACAGCCTCTTTCATAAATGGTGCTGAAAAAACTGGCTCTCCACATGCCAAAGGTTAAAACTAGACCTGTATCTTTTCCCATGCACTAAGCTAAAATCAAAGTGGATTGAAGATCTAAATATTAAAAGAGAAACACTAAATCTGTTGGAAGATAGAATAGGTAGAACTCTTGAAGATATAGGTGTAGGCAAGGACTTTAGGAACAAATCCCCAGTTGCCCAGGAAATATCACAAAGAATGAACAACTGGGATCTGATCTTATTAAAAAAAACTTTTGCACAGCAAAAGACACTACCAAGAGTGAAAAGACAACCCACAGAGTGGGAAAAAAATTTTGCCAGCTATTCCTCCGACAAAGGTCTGACATCTTGAATATATAAAGAACTCAAAAAAATCAGACCCCTCAAACTTAAAGACCCAATCCAAAAGTGGGCAAGTGAAATGAATGGATAATTCTCAGATGAAGAAGTAGAAATAGCAAATAGACATATGAAAAAATGTTCAACATCACTGGCCATTCAAGAGATGCAAATTAAAGCAACCCTGAGACTGCACTTCACTCCAGAAATGACTATTATCAATAAATCAGCCAATAACAAATGCTGGAGGGGCTGTGGAGAAAAAGGAACCCTTCTCCACTGTTGGTGGGAATGTAGACTGGTACAACCACTATGGAAATCAGTGTGGAGATTCCTCAGGGAACTAGGACTAGAGATTCCATTTGACCCAGCTATTCCCCTTCTTGGTATCTTCCCAAAAGAATTAAAAGCATTGTACTATAGCGATAATATGCACACTCATGTTTATAGCGACACAATTTGTAATAGCTAAATCTTGGAAACAGCCCAAATGCCCATCAACCAAGGAATGGATAAAGAAAATGTGGTTTTTTTATACAATGGAGTACTACTCTGCTATAAAGAATGGTAAGCTTGAGATATTTCTAGGTAAATGGATGCATCTTGAGACGATACTCTTAAGTGAAATAAATAGGACACACATGTTTAAATACTGCATTGTTTCTCTGGTGTGAGAAACTGAGTGTAAAAAAGACTAAAATGTATTATATTGGGAAAGGGAAGAAAATGTCCAAATGGGAAAGGGAACAAGGGAGGGGGAAAGGAAAAGAGGGACAAGAGAAACAAGAAATGGAAAGAAAAAATGGAAACGAAGCTTTTGTAAATAGGGAGGGAGGAGGGTGTGAAGACAGGGGCGGGGAATGGGAAAAAAAGAAGCAACAAGATATATCATGTACAGGTACAAATCCCCTATGATGAATGTTATCACTATGTACATCTAAAATGTACCATTAAAATAAAATTTTAAAAAAACTGTAGTGCTTATTAAAATGCAGACTCCTGTGCTCAAAGCACCCCTACTGACCCAGCATGCCTGGCAGCAAGCAGGCCCAGGAATGCACAGTGCACAGGATTCTTCACATGCTCTTAGTGCACACTCAGCTTCAGGAATCATTGCTGTAATGACCTAAATTTAACATATATAATTTAACTGAACATTCACCTCCTATCAGAAGCCACCTGTGATAAACTCTTTTCAACTCTGAAGGGTCTTTTATTACTTTCTTTCAATAATTATATGTGCAGCTCTGTACCTTTTTTCCATTTTCTTATTGTTCTGCTATCACTCTACTTGTGGGTTAAATAAAAACGGTTAAAACATACTAAATATTTGCTGCATCTATTTAATTCAGAATAATGTTTTCCTTTAATTATTAACAACAGAGGCCAGACATGGTGATATATACCTGTAATTTCAGCACTCAGGAGGCTGAGGCATGAGGATCACTGCGAGTCCAAGGCCAGCCTGGGCTACAAAGTGAGTTCAAGTCTATCTAGTAAGGTTGTATAAGGCTCAAAGTGAGACCCTGGTTCAAAAAAAAGCATTAACAATAGCCCCACTGGAAAAGATACGATCCTTAAGCCACCTTACTTTTCAGTTTTCAAAAGTAACTTTCTTTCGGCTCAAAATAATAGAAAATAAGTCCCAATGCAAATCCAGATACCCTCATCAGCTATTATTCTGAACTACTTCTTAGACTGTCACCTCCTTGAAACAATTTTGTCTCACAATCTCAAAAGTAGCAAGAAAAATATGCCTGGCACAAAACAGTAGTAAGAGTTACAATGTAACAGTAGTGAAGTACTTGCTATTGCACAGGATTCAAAGCAATCTAACAAAGCCAATAACATCATGGTGCCCAGGTGAGAGTGGCTGTATTATGGGAGAAAAGAATGAAGAGCAACTATGGCACACACGCCGCAGTCGGCTGTTACCACTGAAAGCTCCAAAAGGATCACCATCACTGCTCTATACTGATCTCGTTAGAATGCTCAACATTTTGCTTACAGCTAAGGTGCTGTAGTTCTATGAGTGTCCCTTAAAACAGCAATGCCCTTCCTCAAGCCCGGCAACCATCATGAATAGGGGAGAAAGACCCACCGAGGAAGTGTTCCAGGATGCCTGCCCACCCTTTCCTCACACACAGCCCTCAGAGGTCACTGCCGGAACAAACACAGGCCACAGCCTTCAAGACCCAGCTTTTTCTCCCCATTGCATTTTGTTTCACACTCCTATTCAGAGGCTACCACAGGTTAAAATAAATTTTTCCAAGTTAGTATTCTGTATTAATATTTTGTACCTGTGTGTAAAATACAAATGATCTAAGATTTTCTCCCAAGAGTTTCAGACACCTAAGCAACCAGGAGTTTCAAGCAACTCCCAAGAGATAAGAGTCGTAGAAAAAGGAAGTCTGGAGATTTACACACAAAAGTTATCTTTGTGAAGACTTTGCAAAGGAAAAAACACTTCTGAAATATCTTGCAGCTGCTTTTCATGCTATAATGAGAGTTCTGATGCATGTGCACAAAACCTGCTTTCCAAAGTCCCAAGCAAGTTAACAAATAATCACTAAATCTTTCAACTTGCATCTACAGTTTTCATTTGAAAGCTAAGAGAGAAAGTAAGGCGAAGCTTAAACTCCTTGCTAAGCTCAAGAAATCTGCCTGTCAGGGATAAATGTAATAAGTACCTTAGTCACCTACTATTGTTATAGCATGTATCTAATTGATTCATGTTTATTAAATTGCTAATGTTGGAGCATTCTGTAAAATGTCTGGAGGAAAACTTTTTTTTACTATATTTAAACTGCTTAGCCAACAATCAGCAAATAAAAACCTTTTCATGGGCATTTTTACAGAGATTCTTTTTAAATTGGGTAATTTTTATTTTAATGGTACATTTTAGATGTACATATTGATAACACTCATCATAGGGGATTTGTAACTATACATGACATATCTTGTTGCTTCTTTTTTTCCCATTCCTTTCCCCTCACCCCCTCCTCCCTCCCTATTTGCAAAAGCTTTGTTTCCATTTTTTCTTTCCATTTCTTGTTTCTCCTGTCCCTCTGTTCCCTTCCCCCTCCCTTGTTCCCTTTCCCATTTGGACATTTTCTTCCCTTTCCCAATATAACACATTTTAGTCTTTATTTACACAATCAGTTTCTCACACCAGAGAAACAATGCAGTATTTAAACATGTGTGTCCTATTTATTTCACTTAAGAGTATGGTCTCAAGACGCATCCATTTACCTAGAAATAGCTCAAGCTTACCATTCTTTATGGCAGAGTAGTACTCCATTGTATAAAAAAAACACATTTTCTTTATCCATTCCGCTTCAACTAGATAACTTTATGAGCTTCACTTTGACACTCCATACATGTAGATACAATGCTTTGATCATTTCTGCCTTCCCACCTAGTCTTTCTTACCATCTACTGCCCTGGCCCTGTCTGTTCCCCCCCTTCCTCACCAGTCCTCCTTTACTTTCAGGTCATTTTTCTGTTTTGGTTTTTGTCTCCATGTAGGGAGAAAACATACTTGCCTATGTCTTGCTTATTTCACTTAACATGATGTCCTATAGTTGCATCCATTTTTATATAAATGACATAACTTAACACTTCCTTATGGGCAAATAATATTTATATATACATTTTCTTTATCCATTCATCTGTTGATTAGCATCTAGGCTATATCCATATCTTGGTTATTGTGAATTGTGCCACAATAAACATGGGTACACAGGTATCTCTTTTGTATGCTGATTTTATTTCCTTTAAATATGTATCTCCATTTGTTTCCTGACACCCTATTCTGGAAATTATTGCCTATGCCAATATCTTTAAGTATTTCCCCTATGTCATCTTCTACTAGTTTCAGAGTTTCAGATCTTACATAAGGTCTTTAATCCATTTTGAGCTCATATTTGTACACAGTGAAGGATAAGGGTCTAGATTTAGTCTTTTATACATGAATATACAGGCTTCCCAGAACCATTTGTTCAAGAGACTATCTTTTCTCCAACTTTTTTTTTTTTGCACCTTCGACAAGAATCAACTAGCTGTTTATACATGGATTTGTTTCTGGGTTCTCAATTCTATTCTACTGGTCTGTATGTCTGTTTTATGACCATACAATACAGTTTTTGTTACTAAGGCTAGGTGGTACAATTTGAAATCAGGTATTTTGATGCCTCTAGCATTGCTGTTTTTATTCAGTGTTGCCTTGGTTATTTCAGGTCTTTTGTGTCTCAACGTAAATCTTAAGATGGAACAATGTCATTGGTATTTTTACGAGGACTGTGCTAAATTGCATTTAATCTGTAGATCACCTTTGACAGTATGGCCATTTTAACTATTAATTCTCCCAACTCATAAACATAGGTGGGTTCTATCTACCAGTGTCTTCAATTCCTTTCTTCATGTCTTGTAAATTTAGTGGCAGAGGTCTTTCACACACTTAGGTTTACTCCTAGGCATTTTTTGAAACTATTATTGTGAATGGGATTACTTTCCTGAGTTCTTTCTCAGAAAATTCATTATTGTTAGAAAAGTTACTGATTTTTTTGTGTGTGGGGATTTTGGATCCTGCTATTTTGAAGAATTTTTTTATCAGCTCTAAAAATCTTTTAGTGGGGTATTTAGGGTTGTCTATAGAAACACATCTTCTACAAATAAGGATAATTGACTTTTTCCTTTCCTATGTGAGTCCCTTTTATTTTTTCTCTTGCCTAATTGGTCTGGCTAAAACTTCACATACTATAGTAAGAATGGTGAGAATGGAACCATTGTCTTGTTTCTGATTTCTGAAGGTAAAACTTCCAACCTTTCCACATTCAGTATGATGTTGGCTATGAGTTAAATCATATACAGGCTTTATTATGTTGAGGAAAGACCCTTATATACCTAATTTATTCAGAGTCTTCATCATAAGAGGATGTGGAATTCCATCAAAGGTTTTTTCTATATCTATTGAAATGATCATGTGACTTTTATCCTTGATTTTATGTGTGTATGTGTCCTATTGTATATGTTGAAACCAGCATACCAATGGTAAATGATCTTTCTAACGTGGCCAGTCTCTCCTATAAAATAGACTCACATCACAGAAAAATTTTGAAAGCTTGATTGTGTTTACTCAAGATAGCAAAAATACCATTGCTATAGATTTCTAGGAATGTCCCCCTGACAGAGCTGCCAAGTTCATGACCTCTAAAAGTTCCTCTACCTCTGCTATTCACAGTGGTTAACAATGTCTATATCACCCATTCACCAAGAAAAGTGAAAACAGTTTATCATTTAAGGAATGTTAATTCAACACATTTTTATTAAGTTTTTAAGATTATATATGTAAAAAATGGAGTAGCAAATGTCCTCAGAACTAGGCACAGATGTGATGCCTGTGAAAGAAAAGAGGGACGGAAGGAGGACTAAACAATAGCAAAGTCCCAGGAGGGTTCACGCAGCTGAAGAGTCTTGGAGCTAAAGTCACCCCTCAGAGGAATCCTGCCATCTCATGGGAACAGACCTACCTTACTGCCTTTCTACACCCAATCACTGGCTAGAAGTTTACAGAAAGCACGGCCGCAGACCAAAGGTGGACACAGAGGGGCAGCAGCTGGACTACCATTCAATGCCTCTAATGACAGAAGACCTGAGGACACAGTTTCCTGATTGTCACAGCCTGTAAACCAACTCTGTGAGCACTTTCTGTGCAGACCATTTTATACTTTTTTACACATGAATTTAACATAACCACATTGTGATAAGTACTATTATTACTCCTTTATCACAGAGCAGGAAACTGAAGTGTTAAGTGTCCATGATCAGATAGCCAGCAAGTAAGTACAGAACTGTAATTTCAAGGCAGACACCTTTAATACTTCAAAAATTTGAAGGAAAAAATAAGTTTTTTTCCTATTACAAATTAAACATTTTGGAGGGACTCATTCATTCTATGTGATCCACAATTTCACAGTAAATCCTTCCTAGAGGAAATGGGTCTGGAGCAGAGGGGATGTGAGAAGAAAGGACAGAGAAGAGGAGAAAGAGGACATGGGTAAAGCGGGAGCAGGGAGAGGCAGAGATGTGCTGCGTCATGGTCTCAGGGTTCGGCACATTCTCTCATCTGGAGCTCAGCACAAAGCCCAGAGGCTCTGTGTGCTCTCTGGGCTGGCAGAAAATGCTAGTCCCAGTCTTGTTCCAAAGAGTGCATTGGGATCAGTCAAGATAAACCAGCTTCAAGCCAGGGCCGCTCCTGGAGCAATGTCCTAGGAGAGCTAGGAAGGCTCATCTTGCTTTCATTAGTCCTCTACTCATGGCGCATGATAAAGTGAGAAGGCAGGAACTATCAGAAGAGAAAAATGAGTGCAGAGAAACTAGAGGCACTGTGGTGTCAAAATGAAAATACCACCATGTCTGCTGCAGTATACAACCAAATGGCACACTAGGCATCGTGCTGCATAGTGGTGCTGGAACAAAGCATGTCACACACATGCAAGGACAAGAGAGATTTCTATGAGCATCCTCGAAGCTAAAGCTCATTATCATCACAGATAAACAGTATGTATAAATAATGATAGACAATCCAGCTTCAAGTATGTGTGGGGAGCATAAGGTTTTATAGAGAAACACTTAAGGTTACATTGTGTTGCCTAAGTGCTGGTATAAAGGGAAGGCTGAAGTGACCTTGGGAGTCAGGCACTCTCAGTGACATGAAAACACCACTACAGCACTACAGCTGTTAGACACCACTCAGTTTAATTCAAAAAGGAATTATGTCCTTGAAATTCATAGTATAAAGAGACATCATTATCTTTGTCTAAAACCCAAAAATTTCAATAATGTTTACTGACTTGTTACATATGAAAATATAATCCATACAAATATAACCTATAAAAGGCTTCAAGTTACTTAAAAGTCTTTCTGCTTGGGAAGGAAGCAGTTCGAGTTGAGTCTGAAAGCTTTTTAGGTGTGACTTTGATTCCCAAATTCTGTAGATAGGGTGGAAAAGGAGCCCTGATGGGAGAAAAAACAAGACCACAGAAAAAGGGGTTGCTAATTTTTGGAAGGGGTCATTTAGTAATCCTGCTGGAATACTCCTTATCAGTATTCCACCTGCGAGCCAGTTCTTCCTAGGTCAATACTGCAGAAAGTGAGCAGGGAAGGGAGTGGCCGTTTGGCATGAGAAGTACCACCCACATGCTAATTTATTTAGTCCAAAGAGTAATCCATTTCCTGATCTATGAAAATAAGAGGAAGAGATTGAAATACGTGGCTATTGCTGTACCTCTAATAAACTGTGAACTGGAATTTAATTTCAAAACAAGGATGAAAGACCCTCCCATTCACACTATCAGCACACCCAACACAATTCTAAGAGACATTAATAACAAACAGTGGAAAGTGGACCAGGATGATCAGATGACAGGTCTGACCCTGTGGATGGAGGTGCAGGGTGTGGTCCTGATACAAGAAAGTAACATTAACACCTAGAAAATGGAATTTACAGAACAAAAGAAGCCATGGAAATAGGAGGAAAATCTCAAACAGGAACATCAAAGTTGATCAGATATAAGATTGAACATGAAGCAAAGACAGACTGAATCTACATCTTTCTTTCAAGCCCTACAACTTCTTCTGAACTTAGGCACACTTTTTCATTGCATAAAAGTTTCCTCCATAAACATGGCCAAAATTAAGTTTATTATCCTTGCCTTTGTTGGCATTTAATTGCCAGCTTAACTCTACTACAAATTCCTTCTCCTCTTTTTTCTTCCAGTATAGAGACTGGTAAGAAAATTCCTAACACCCCAGCCTTCCTTACAGCTGTGGTTTGCCTATAAATGTAGACAGAAGTTGAGGTGGGGAGAAACGCTCTTTCCAGAATACGTGCTCTCTAGGACAGTCCATGGACCCTTCTCCTTTCTTTCACCTGAACACAGAAACCTCACCTGCAAGCAGCTGAAACCAGAAAAGCAAAGCCCCTGGAGGGGATGGAAGATCAGAAAACAGGAGGAACTGTACATGACAACATCACTAAGCCACTGTCCCAGGCCCTATGTTCTTGTAAAGCCCAAGGATTTAAGCCATTATGATATATGCTTTGAGCCCAGAGCCAACAAAACCTTCAAGTATCCCCAAATCCATTGCTTCTCCTCTATTTCAGATCTTGGGGATAGCATCCCCATCCTACCATGGCATCACCAAGATCTTAAGAACAATCTATAAGTCCTCCTCATTCAGTCCTTGCTTGCTTCTCATGCTGTTTCTTAAATATCTCCTATAGCCATTGTCTCTCTTCTCCATCTTGTCCATCTTTACCCCTTCAGCATTTCACTGATATTCCTATTCACTACACTATGGACTGCCACCAAACTCCTCTGTCTGCCACCAATCTGCTAACATTCCAGAACCTGTGAATCACTTCTTCCAGACCTGTCGAACACCCTAGTTAGCTTATGAAGTCTGGGCTCCCACTGGCCTCCAAGAGCCTTCATAATAATGGGGCTCACTCATGGCTAAAACTCATGTGAAAAGTGGGCATCTCTCCTGCATTTTAGCTATATATATAAAACAAATGCAAAATAAAATGAAACACCATTTGTGTTACCAAATACAAAAAAAGTCTAACTTTTTATGGAACATAGTATGTACATTTTTATTAAATAAATAAATGAAAGAAGTGCAGGGGATGTAGCTCACTGGTAGCACACTTGCCTAGTCTGTGAAAGGTCCTTGCTTCAAGCCCCAGTACCGCAAAAAAAAAAAAAAAAAAAAAAAAATTAAAATTGAAAAGTGAAAGAAACTGGCTATATAAAGATATCTTTAATAAAATACCCACGTGGCTGCAGACAAATCAGTATACTTATAAACTATTAACAGTATTATATACCGTATTACATGCTATATATCAGCAGTCTTGTTCTACAGAAAATGATTCAAAATACGTAAGTATCAAAATGTGCATACTCTAACTTGTTATTCTCAGTCTAGAAATGTAAAATCCACCTCCTTCCCCATAAGGGATATGCAGATGGTTATCACAGTACAAATGTTAAGTAAATTATGACATGTATATATGAGGGAAGAATATACAACCATTAAAAAACTATTAAAAAGAGCTTTTTATGAGTAGAAAAATATTCAGTGTGGTGAAGATTTTCGATAACTTCTAATTTTCTACCACTTCAAATGCTAAGCGGTATGGAAAAAAAGTAATACATAAAATTGTGTTTATGGCATGATTAATGTGGGGGAAAGGCACAGAACCAGCAATGATGCAGATGAATTTTTTAGCACACACCAATAGGTAGGTTACAAGTGCTTACCCTCTATTTTCCTGCTTCTGAATCTTCCAAATACCTCACTACAAGCATATGTTATTTCTATATTCACAAAAATACGTAACAACTTTGGAAATATAGAATAAAGAAACTGAAGAGAGTAAAAACTGAAGTAAAAGAGGCATTTGGATTAAATTACTTGTTCAACAATGGTAACTGTCCCTAACTGAAGTCAATGTTACTGGGGAAAGGAGGCGGAACCTGAGAACAGAGGCCTTCAGGCAGAGGCTTCAGACTAAGATCAATAACCTCCTCAGACCTTATGGCTCTATTATAGTTTATGAGAATTCATAATTCTAAAGTCCTCATATCTTATTTAGACAGTTTCCCAAACAATTCTAAATAACTCCCTTCATAAAACCACTGTTGATGATGGAACTGTATGGAGTAAGGCTTTAAGGAAACACCATTTGTCCTTCAATAAGCCCACATACTCTGGAATTCAGTATAATCTAATAAAAAAATTTTAAGAGCTTTTACAAAAGAAACATAGCTCTTAATTTGCAAGATAAAGAAGGACACCTTGGGAAATCCCTAAAGCAAAGAACAAGAATTTAGATACACAGAAAACTGAGTCCAAATTTAAACACCATCATTGGTATACTGCCACCTTGGTCAGACTGCTTATGGTCCCTAAGCAAACCCAAAAACAGAAATAAGATGAGCTCAAACGTCTAAGACTTAAAAAGCGTCAGTTAATTTTACTTATTTCTTTTAGAAGCCATACGTGCTTTATCACTTGCTTTTTAACCTCCATTCTCTAAAGAACATCTCAGAAACTGATAAGCATTAATATTTCAGGCACATTATGTACGGTTGACATTTTAAACTATGTATTTTCGTGACCATATTGAGACTATTTTGCTATGAGGTCTCTGGATAGCAATATATAATTCTGAAATGAAAAAAAATGCTGGAGGCTCAGTGAGGTCCCTGGTGAGGGAAAAAAACAAGTAAAAAGTGTAATATTTAAGCAAATATGCCGAAGAGACTTGCCTTTAATGAGAATAAAAGCTGCTGCTTCATAAAAAGTTAAAATATTCTCATTGTCACACATTTGCCTCTTGGGGGAAAAAACACAGATGGTGCTACCTACTGCAGCCATTACATATTGATATGGTCAGGGAGTGGGGCCTGCGGGCCGAGCACACAAAAAGAACTGCACTACTTCTGCCCAAAAGTTTCTCACTGAATTTAGGTCTCTCTGACCATAGCACATATCTGTTGTTTTTCAGAATAAACATCTGATTCTACTTAGTTCTCCTCTCTTACTGTTTGGCTCTTAAAACTGTTTAAGATTTTTGGTTTGAGTTTGGTTAACTGGATCGAATTATAGCCTTAAAGAAAAATACCTCTAAAGATGCTTACAAAATTTCTAAATGACAGACTGACTATGGGATTCATATATTAAAATGAATTGGATAATTAAACGAGAACTTTTCAATTTTTATCTTAATTTATAAAATAGAATCTCTAGGCAAAAACATACTGCTGAAAAGAGCAACCAGTTTCTTTTGAAATTCCATTCTCTAGCTAGGTGTTTTATATTTCATCATATCAAGGTCAATTTGGAATAAATGGGCCTCATTCCAGTTAATAGCACTATTATTGCACAGGGAAGTCAAGATAAAACTTTCAAGTCACACAGAAAAGTAAAACATGAGATAAATAAGAAATATTTAATTAAACATACGTGAATATACTATTAAATGTTCTTTGATTCTTCAAAGTAATCTATAATAGTCTGTCTACCTAAAGTAAAGGGGAGAGGTAGGCAAAATCACTACTAATTAACCACCTTAGGAGTATGATTAGAAAATTCTCCAAAACAGAACATTCTGGGATTTATAAGAGTACTAATAAAGACAGTATGATGACTTCAAAGAGCTGTCTTATCCTAGAGAATGGCAAATTCCATCCTTTCCTTTCCATCCTCCCCTTTTCCAAATTCTCCAAAAGCAGGAGGCTATTCAAAAATTGAGGGACATGCTCCTATCTCCAGAATGTAACCAAGTGTCTCTCACAATTTTTTAAAAAGCTCAAATGATTAACATTTTAGAATACCCAAGGACAAGGAAAAACCCTAAAAGTATTTGAGAAGAGCAGAAATAGATCACTAAAAAAATGAAAGAAACCAGACTTCAAACTTTTAAGTAGCAACATCTGATGCTAGAAGACAGCAGAATAGCACCCTCAAAGTTCATGAGAGTAAGTTCAATCCTGAGCTCTGTGCCTAGCTGATTTCCATACCGAAATAAAGAAGATTTCAGGCCTGTACACAGAAGAAAATTTATCATGTACCCTTTCTTACAAAAGTATATGTGAAAAGGTTCAAACAGAATGAATCTAAAAACAATGACTGTCTAATTCAAAATAATTAAAGAGAATGACAGCGTTCAGACAGAGTAAGGGAGGAGGCAACTACAGGAAGGACGTATCTGGGAGAACAAAAATCGAGATTACTGCTACCCTTTGGAATACTGACTCAAACCTACTCAGACACACATCCATGTCCTGGACACACTGCCTCTGCCCTCCAAATCTACCTTCCCAGGTCCTCTACCCTGTTCGGTGCCGTGAGGGGTTAATGAGCAATGACCATGGGGCATTCGTGCTGGCTGATTTTTTTCTGGGTTTTTCTTTTGAGGAGGTTCTAGCACATAATCAGAGGGAGACAAGAGAAAGATGGCAGGCGCTTTACTCCTTTGGCTTCCTCCCTTCCATGTAGAGCTTCACGGTGACTGGAACCTTCACTGGAGTCCACAGCTCCACCAGTAAACCTCTCTCCTACCGTGGCAGTACCCACTTAGTTCTAGCCACATCTCCCTTTCTTTGCTAATTTAGGCCTGGGGGTTCCTTTCCTGCTGTAGTAAGTCCCTGAATGCTTTACCATCCCTCACGGGTGTCTTTTGTCCTGCTCAACTCTCTATAATATGGGAATTGTCACTTGCAGTGTGACACCTATTTCCCGCTAAAGCCCACCTGATAAATCCCCTCTAAAAATACATAAATAACCCTTTTTGCTACCCAGAAATGAAATTTAGAGCTCAGTTATACTATCTGCAAAGACGTTTTCAAAAACATAAATAACTAACCCTACCTGGAATATACAGTAATATGAAATAACTGAAAGAACACATACTTCACATTGTAAGCAATGAGACATAACTGGTCTAGAAGACAAAATAAACTAGATATGCACCCCTACTTATATAATGAAGAGGTCTGGGTTTAGGGAAGTCAGGCAATATTTTACGGAATGTTGTCAACACTATTCTTTATTTTTGACATTTTGAAATAAGGGCTAAATAGCTTTTGTACATACCCATAAAATCAAGGGGAATGTGACAACTGAAAATGAATGCTGACACAAGCATCCTCCATGGGCAAAATGAATATCACAAGCATCACTGCTACTGGTGACAGTATTTTACAAAATGGTGAGCAATTCTCAAGAAAGTTCCTAACAAAATAAAGTTCAATATCCCTCAATATATCCAGGAGCTGTCTACATATCTAAAAATACCTGCTATGTATTAAAATAATACAAATGATACTCTGCACTTTATAAATAAAGAATTATACTCTCGGCTCAAATTATCATAAACAGGTTTTTACATACAAGTAAATGCTTAACAGGATAGTGAGATATCATATGGAAGGAAGTACAAATCTTCATTATGCTTTTCAAAATTTCTAGAATCCTTCCACCTACCCACTAAACAACAGGAGGAATCTCTAATCACTAAGAAAACCAAAAATACCCTTGAAATTTTCTTATTTGTCTGCTACAGAGTACTACTATCTACATTGAGAACTACTGATTTATAATTTGAAACAACTTATGTGGCAAGAAGAAAAATTTAAACTGTAAGAAAAAGTGAATGAAAAGAAATGTGACCAAAGCATTATATAAGGTTATGCAGTGAAAAGTAGTTAATCCTGACACCATTAAGTGATTTTCACTTTTCAGAATCAATAATTTAAAGTATGAGATTGTAAATGGAAAAAAATTCTAGGTGCAGGTACTCTTGGCAATGGTTTCAGATTCAGGTATGTCTGAGCCCATACCTTAGAAATCACCTTAGCATTTTTTTCAGTCACAAAATAGTTGCTGTGCTATGGCTCCAGACACGAGTGTTGTGGCTCTAGATTAGGGTGAGGGAAAAACCAATCCAACAATGAATGCATCCTGTCTTACATACCTAAATGTATGTCACATGGCTATATGTAGCTGCAAGGGAAGCCAGAACAGCAAATGTCTTACCTAAGGCTGGAAACACATTAGCAAGAACAGGAGGGGCAAAATGACTCAGATTGGCATTTAACAATGTCAGCCAGAAAAGTATGAGCACCATGTCTATAGCTAAAGAAACCAGTAATAAAGAGATAATGTATTACTTAAATTACAAAGTCGATTGTAATTAAGATATGGACATAACCAAGATCTACTGTAACAAATACCTAAGATTAAATAAGGTTAATTTAACATAAACAAATTAGCTTAAACATGATAGAGGTTCACTTCTCCCTCACACAAAGTCCAAGATAGGTGGTGACACTGCTCTGCAAAGCTCTCGGGCTTCCAGATTCTAACTTGTTACTCTGCTGTCCTCAACAAGGAGAGTCCATCAATTTTTCTAATCCCTGCCGCAGACACAGATAACCCAGCCAGTAAGAAAAGAGACCAAGGAAGGTATGTTCTTCCCTTTCAGACAATGACCCATAGGTTAATATATATCACTTTCATCCACACCCAACTAGCCTTGTCTTCTGGCTATATCTAGCTGCAAGAAAACCTGGGACAAGTGTGGGGTCCTACTGATCCCATGTCAATCAGTGACACATGTTAGGGCAATCATTTAAATCATTCTTGCTTCTATTCTGGTAAGACTCAATTTCTATTCTCCTCAGAGAAATCTCAGAAGTCTCTGGCCTTTCTTCTGAATTCTGTAAAAACAAAGACATTGGCTCTACAATTTCTCATTAAGACATGATCACAGGGCCACTGGTACTGTCTTCATGTGAGAGAAGTAACGAAGTCAGGCTGTGTTCCCCAGGGCTATGTTCTTCACACTCTCTGTGGATATGGATAATCATCCTTATTTCCACTATTAATGAAAGAGAGGAGAAGATAAGAAATGTAGTCTTCAGCCAAACAGCCATGTGCGCAACTAAAACTATTGCTTGT
Organism: Hystrix cristata; assembly: GCA_004026905.1. Lineage (NCBI taxonomy): Eukaryota > Metazoa > Chordata > Mammalia > Rodentia > Hystricidae > Hystrix > Hystrix cristata. The sequence continues at coordinate 36,272 of PVJO010005694.1, read as the reverse complement.
AAGAGGAGGAAGGCATATTTGAAGTTTACTAAGAGAAACCAGTCATGTAATTAACCATACTCCAAGTAGAAGAAAAGGAAGCCAGATGCTTGTGTGAGTGAGCTAAAACCCCCACTCTACCCGCTGTACAGGAAGCAACGGCTAAAATCAAAAAAGAATGAAAAAATAGCATGGGTAACATTTCTATTTATGATGTGTTTTCTAGAAGAAGCAAATACATGAATAATTAAGAGTTAAAATGAAGACAAGTGTGACAGATCACTGCTTTCTGTGGTAAATTCTGCAAGATTCACTTTTAACTATGTGAACATATTCATTCTGATAAAATAGCTTAAATATGTTTAGCCACATTATAATCTCAAAATAGCAATTTTCTCTACCACTCATTACATATATAAATACTTCATTCAATAATGTTGAGTAAACATTGCCTATATTCCATATGACTTCTTAGGCTAGCACCCTATCCAAAACTAGTTCAGTTCAAAACTGCTAGCTGAGGCCTAACTGGTCTTCTTGCTTTCACTCTAAACCACTAGAGGGAGGAACTTAAATTCCACAAAGTTGGGCCACTACCTGTTCTCCATTCAGACAAACAGATCTTTATAGAATTTTAATCAGATCATTTCCTGATCCTGTTCAAAACATTCCCACAGCTTATACTTATATCCTGAGCATTTTATGATAGTCTAATGAGCTTATGTAAGATAGCCACCGTCCACCTGTACAGACTAATTTTTTCCCACTTTCCCTTATACACTCCACTCTAGCCATCCTGGACCTCTTTGCTGCTTTTTCTAAGCACCCTCATTCTAAATCTGGGCATTTTGGAGAGTTAGTACCATATCCTCCAATCTCCAAATGACTCAATTCTTTTCTTGATTCAAATCCTGCTCAATAGCTACTAATGCTAAACCTTCCCACACTGACTATCCTTTAATAGCAAGATATACATATGTATTAATTATTCTTCTTCTCTACCAGAACATCATCTTTAAAAGGGCTGTCCTGTCCTCACCTCTACTCCAGGGCCTAGAATAACTGCCCACAGAACAGCTGTTCAAATACTGCCACAATATTTGTTGACTAAATTAAAAACAAAACTTTTCCGAATGTAAAAGAAAAAAATTTAAAAATAAATTATTTGAAAAATCTCCATACCAGGCACTGTACTTTTATTTTACATAATCTTCACAGCAATCCCCTGACGCAAGAGTTGGTCATTTTACAGGTTGGGGACCAGCAATTTAGAAAACACAAGGAGTGGCAGAACCCTACTGTCCACCCCACAGATAGGGTTCCCCAGCAGCACAGAACACTGAAAATGTGAAATTAAGAGAAAGGGAGGAAACAATGGAGAAAAGCAGCAATCCATTACCACTGAGCTAAGATATAACCTGGTTGAATCCTACTTTTTAATGTATGTATTCTAGCATTTGCACACATTTTTAAGTTTGCTTTCTTCATTCACAGTTGAAATGAAAACAACTAATAAATACCTTATTAATGTCAAAGATTTGTTATTGACAGTATACATGATCTTTGTCTCAACTGTACCACATCTGAAAACTATGCTTTTTAACTCATTTAAAAAAAAAAACAAAAGCACAACAAAGACACATAGAGTAGGTACACATACATTTATAGTTACATAACTGCCTCCTCAAAAAAGTCTATTCAAAGAGCAACATTGTTGAAGCGCAATTGTTGGCTGGCAAACTACCAAGTAAAGACTCAAGTTGTTCATCCACTAAAGGAAAACTGAATTCAGAACACAAAACACAGACAGTTTAGGAATGTCAATACATGAAAAAATAGATCTTAGGAAATTAAACCTGAAAGGAGTTGCAACGATCTCCAATGTTAGGGACTTCTCCAAATCACTAAATCCAATTAAGATTTTCAATACACATCTTATGTTTCTTTCTCCTTCTTCTGTTAAGTACTTCTTTCCTTAGTTTCTATGACATAGACCATCTTAGTTCTTCCATATATGGCTATTTCTTCTCCATTTCTTTTGTCATCTCAGCCTTCTCTCCTGCCTCAAATCCTGAAGTTATTTAAACTGAGTCTTTAAAAACTTTTTACTAGATTATCTTAGGCCACATTGCCCAAGGCCAGAGCTTCAATTAGCATCCATATGACAACGCTCAAATTTAACTCTTGTGCCAGAATCTCTCCTCTGGTACCAAAAACTTGGCTTTTTGATCTCTGTTTTTCTGAGGACCACAAACTCAAAAGTCCCTATCAAATTCCAGCTTCTCATAGTAAGATATCTTTTGGATGAAACTGCATATCCTCGCATCACTTATCTCTTATATAGCTGTGAAGAGATAAAAGTGAAAGGAAAAAAAGTGTAAAGTCCAAGATTCTAAGATGTCATGTTCAAACTATGGAAATTCTTATGGTATTATACATTTGAATAGCATAATTTTAATTTTTCATAATTATTTGAACATCCTAGACTGTGTCATTTCACAGGTACATTGTACAACGACCTCTGTTAAATCAATAGGAAAATTTATTTCTTCAGAGGAAGCTTTAAATAGATACTCATTACATATATCACATAAAAGTAGATTGGACCTAGTTGAAGTAGGGACGAGAGAACAAGAATGTGCTTTATCTCAATCTCCCTACTTACTACTGCTCAGGGAAATACACAATCCTTCTGATTAAGAAAACAAGCACTTTACACATGTAAGGAGAGCTCTCTTGTTACACTTCAGAATTCTTTCTGATGATATTCTGTGCTTTTAAAACCATTTTAGCTAACACAGTATTCTGAGTTTTAAATTTTTTTGTGGAGAACCAAATTAAGGCTCATCACTTTAAATAAAATTTAGAATATATTTCCCTAAATTTGAAATAGTAAGAATGCAGGCTTCACAGTAACAGAATTTCTTTTTTCTCACATTCTAACTAAAAAAATTCATGCAGATTCAGAAATGTACATACTTTTTAATAAGGACAACACAACCATAGACTAAAGATAAAACTATAACCCATTTCTAAAGAAATGTCCACTGGTTTTGTAACCTATAAGTAAAATTGGAGCTGTAGCCTCTTAAAATGCATGTGCTTTTCCCTTGGAATCAAAACAGTAATAACAACCATGAATCTGGCAGAGAAGATTTGTGTGTGTCACTCTATCTGTCCCTGGCTCCAGGATGAGAGAGCTGAAATCCCCTGCAATTGAGGAAGCCAAGTCCCCTATGAGAATGCTCTTCAGAAAAGTAAAGCATCCACATTGTACCTGGTACTTCCTATACATTAAAAAATAAAGATCAAGTCTATATAGAGGACATAAAATAAAATTCAAATGAGACAGAAAACAGTAAATAAAATGGAAAGCAATAAATTAAACATGAGTGATGACTAACAAAATGCCTCTTATTAAAGCAAAGACCAGGCAAGAATTATTGTGTAATATAGGAAGCATAACTGAAAAGTACAGTGAGTATTTAAAATTTTTTAGTTATTAAAATAAGACACATTGCCATTAATCTCTTTCAAAACACTCCTCACTCCTTCAAACAATCCCATGTTCTCTCAACTTTCTGAAGCAGTTCTGCAAGTCCTCTTTCACGAGTGTCTTTGGTTGTGCTATCGTTGCTGGCTGGATGTCCTGAATTGATTCAAAATGTTTACTTTTCATGGTCATTTTGTCTTTGGGAAAGAGCCACAAGTCACAAGGTACCAGATTCAGTGACTAAGGTGAGTGAAGATACACTGTAATGGTTTTGACCGAAACTGCTGTACCAGAAGTGCTGTAAGATACAGAGCACTGCCATGATGAAGGATGAAACCATTTCTTAGGCCATTTTCTATGTACATTGTTTCTTACATAATAATACTCCAGAGTTCCTCACAGTGTTTGTGAGTACAAGCTCACTGGCACAATTCCACGAAGGTCAAAAAACATAATCAATATTACCTTGATTTTATATCTTGACTAATGCACTGTTTTCACATGAGAACTGCATAATTTCCAGAGAACTCTGAATGCTGGTTATCAGACTCATAAACACGGATCCAAGTTTCATCTCCTAGGATGACATTTCTTAAAAAGGTAGAATCTGAATCAACACAATCATACAACTGCACAACTCCAATGACGTATGTTGTGCATAACCATAATTTTGGGCACACTTTAAACACACCTTTTCTAAATTGAAATTTATCACACACCATTCTAAGATTTGACATGTTGCTTCACATATTGAAGATGCCCGCCTTTCCATTAGATGGTACGCTGCAGTAATATTTACCGTATTTTCTTATCACACCTTGTAACTTTATTCCATGCAAAATAATTCAGAACTGTGTCCGTACACACATGTAAGCATACAACATATGTGTATATACATGTTTATGTGTATATAAGCATATATGTCATATGGATACCTATCAATATCTCTGATAAATCATCCCAAGAGAAAGTCATTTCAGTGTTAAATTTGGACAAAGTAGAACCCTTGTCCAATATAGACATTAAATGGGTCAAAGGGAATTACTTTTCACTTACTCTAAGTATATACTTATGATTCTGTATACTAAGAGTCTGGCATCAAAATTTACGAATACAGCCAGAAATGCAAGGTAAATTAATATGTAGGCTAATTTAGTTAATAATAGAAGAAGAAGATAGAAATGATTATTATAACAAAGCCATTTAGTAGGTATATAGCAATTTTTGAATCCTAAAGTCAGAGTATATGCTAATTTGTGATCAAAGACTTAAAAGTTAATTACATACTACAATGCCAAGAATAATTCACTAAACCACATTCTCTGTCAACATAAAATTAGAAATCTACTGAAGAGAAAATAAAAATCCTTCAGCAGTTTAAATTTTCAATTACTCTTGTAACTATCTGGTTTAAAAAAAAAAAGAAAATCTGAGATAAGCGTAAATATTTAAATAAGAACAATTTTCATAGTGTAGAAAATTGACTGATGCCAAGCTGTACTTAATGGTAAAGTCATAGCTCTGTATATTTTCATTATCATAGCACAAAGCAGAAAACAGCATCCTCACCAAGAAACCAGATGCAAGAATCACTCTATTTCCCCTTCCCTTAGCCTCCTTAAAACAATAAAAATAGAAACAAACAAGTAAAACAAGAAGAAAAGTCATTAATTTATAAAACAGTATAACTTATAAATTCAACAGGTGTTTTTGTAAAAACAAAACTGGTAAATCCAATGGACCTTTTTTTTATAATGGGAAAAAAAATCTAAAATAAGTTAAAGCCAACATAAAAGTTACTGAAAAAAAGTGAAAAATAAGCTTAGCCCTACAATAATATATCTGAAAATCTAGAAATAATCAATATTTTGAAATCATGCAACTATCATCTTTTAATCTGGAATAAGAAAGAATTCTAATAGGCCAAAGAAACAATTTAAATAGGTTCTAGATGTAAGAATTTAGTGAGTGAATTCCTTCAAAAATCCAAGTATTTGGGTTTGGGGATTTAGTTTAAGTGGTAGAGTGCTTGCCTAATAAGCTCAAGGCCCTGAGTTCCAGCCACGGCACCCCCCCAAAAAAATCCAAGTATCAGATACTTTATACATTAAAACAACAACAAAAATAACTATTCTAGAACAGATAAAGGTAAAATGTTTCTCATTCAGCACCATTATTCTTTAAAGCCAAGCCTGTGATGACAGTCCAACACAGAAAATGGTACTTTTCTTTTACAAAGCTAAATATGAAATTTTTAAATGATGGGGAACTCAAAAATCAAAGATGTATAAAAAACAATCAGGTAGAAATTACCCTAAATATACAAATATGGCTTAATGCCAGGAAACCTAGCAAATTGACACATTAGCAAAACAAAAGGCAATCAACCTCCTCAATACGTACATGGGAAAAGGAAACTGATAACAAATAAAATCAACTCTTGATGTTTTAATCATATTAATGTAATAAAAAAAGAATAAATATATAAGGAATACCCATCCTAAACTCCTAACCAATTCACTGGTAGAGTACCAAAGCATTCTCTAGCAAAGCTTGTATCAAGAAAAGAGTGATGGCAACAAGTATACTGTAAAGACTACAAGAACATGTAAAACAGTGGTGGTATGGTACTAGACAGGGCCAGACAAAAGCCAACCCTCTCAGCTCATCATCCAACCACCTATCTAGGCAACTTAGAAAGATCAATACTAAACAATGAAGTGTGTGCTATCAATATGTATAATCAATAACCAGTTATAAAAAGTTAAAGAGTATCCCACTTATCCATAATTAGATACATTATAGAAAAAAGAAGCCACAATAAGAATAAAAACTACATAAAATAACACTGATTATAAATACAAGGGGTCTATGTAACAAAAACCATAAAACACTGCAAAACTTACAAAACATTGCAAAACAAACCTTAGACAAGAGGCCTCACTAAATGTAGAGATATCCTATGCTCTTAGAAGACTAGAATAAAAAAATTGTTTCCCTAATAGGATTCATCACATTGACAATTAAAAATGATAGGATTTAAATTGGGGTATATACACGTAGTGGGCACTACGCACATATCATTTCATTTAATCATAAGAAGAATTCTACGAGATCATTATTCCCATTTAACAAATGAAGCAGCCAGGGCCCCACAAAATAAAATGTAGTCACACAATGAATGAGTATTAGGAAAGAAGTCCAGTAAATATGCTGTATTTGGTATAGTGTTTTTAAAAGAGAGGAGGGAAGAACGATGAAAGTAAGAAATTTTTGACACAGAAAGGGGAATTAACCACATCTGAATCTAAAATACATAACTATTATAAATTAAAATTACATGCTATGGTTATAAAATCACTGTTAACAGGAAAAAAGAGATTAATATATTTAGATAACTGAAAAACGGATGTAAAAAACATACAAACAAAAACTATACAAAAATTATTGAACATCAGCCCACAAGATGATTTCTGTTTTTATTCTCTAACCCTAACCCTATATTCTCAGAACACTAGACAGTATGAAACCCACATAGTAGGGACTCAACAGTTGACAAAACAATTAATGAAGGAAACAATATGATAAATCTAGTCATAAAGCTTAGTAATGAAAGTAAAGCTTAATCAAAAATTAGGCTGCAACAACTGTTTAGCTATTTGTGGGAAAAATTCAATTCCTCACCTCAAATTCTTTCCTGATGGCTACTTGATTATCTAAGTGCATAAATGAGAAATGAGAAATTAAGAAAAAGAGCAGCTGAAATACACCTAAATGCAGAATGAAAGGCAGACTAATATAGAAACATCCTCCACAAAGGAATACTATTCCTTAATATATTGTCAATAATCAAAGCCAAAATCTCAATAGAGAAATGGAAAAAAGATATTAGACCACAGGCACACAAATTCATCCTCACAAGCAATCAGAAAGAAGTGAATTACATATCATCTCAGTTATTAGATTGGTAAAGACAGTCTTTAAATCGTTCAGACTCTTTGGCCCATTAACATTTCCATTGTAAAAAACTCAACATCGACTTGAAAGTTATAAAATGAGAATGATCAAGCCATAAAATGATGTGGTAAAGTTTCTAGAAGCCAAGGAGACAATATGATGCTTTCTAAAGCAGGAAGTTAGTGCCCAGACGCTTTTCTTTACTGTCCCACCTAATGAATGTTAGAATCTTGGAGATGGCAGAAAAATATCAAAACACTCTTAGATAAATCTTCATTTAAATAGTTCGGGTTTTTGCTTTTTTAAAAATAGTTTTAATGATTATTGAATAAGACAAATTACTTGAGAATGCCTTCTAAAGTTGACTTTTTGAAAAACCTTGTAGGCACTGCTACTGCACACAGAAGCAACACCCTGCCCACTAATGCTTTCGGGGAACCTTTGTGAAATCGACTCTTCAGTTAGGCATTACTTGGTGCGGCTCCAACACTGAGATTCTACTCTAGTCTCCTTCCCAGGTCAGTGTGGGATGGAAAGCAACACTCATGCTCACCCTCAGAGTCCAATAACTATTTTTTGCTGTTGCCAATGTAGTAATTATCTATGGTTTTATAACTAATAAATTATAACTGCTAATGTAATTTAATAGCCTCCAGCATGTCATCTAATTAAAGACCCTTCAAAAGTCCAAAGAAATACACTGGCCTCCCCACTGTACTAAGTGAAAGAACTCTTTATTCAGGTGTCCTCTTTGGGTCCTTGCCTAGACTATTCTGATTGCCTTCTCCTTAATGTGGAATACCCATTTACTCACCCATTAGTGCAAATACTGCACAGTACTTTCACCTTGCCTATGTGAGAACAAGCCATTTTCCAGTAGCTTCTCTTTAGAACACTGGTTCTCAATCTTGGCTGCATGTTGAAATCACCTGGGAAGCTTTGAGATTACAACTCCAGAGACTGATTTAATTAGTCTAGGGTATAACCTGGATAATGGAATTTTTAAAAGCTCTCCAGGTAACTCTAATGTGCAGCCAATGGTAAGAATCAGATTTTTCTTAAGAGAGGAAATCATAAAAAAGATCTTCAGATAACTAAATACAGCAATCACAAAATGAAATGTTAAGAGATCTGGGACAACAATACGCGGGCTTGATGCTTGAATACTCCTCAAAGTCTGCAGAATGTTATTTGTTCCACTCACAACGCGTACTATTTACAATTAGGTCTTTCCCTGCCTAAAGACTGAAACAGTAAAATCATGAGTAGCATCCCACATCTCCCCCTCAACCAAAAAAGTCAGTTAATTTGAAATGCAAATAAAGTAGCGCCAAAACTCAAAAGAGGCTTGCCTTATAAGAGATGACAACTGGTAGCATTTTCCATTTGGAAATCTGATGCCTCATAACCTGGGAAGTGGCTTTCCTGATTTTGTTTTCAAAGTCTATGACCTTATAAACTGTGCTATCTTATAAGAGTACAAATAAATGGAGCTATTTCCATTAAAAAGAAAATAAAAAGAAACAGAAGAGGGAAAACTGTAACAATATTTTATGTCACCTTATAAGCAGTTGTCATATCAACATAACAGCTGATTTCATTTTTGATAAAAGCAGCAAAGACCAGTATCATTTAATTCATTTTAGTTCTCATTAGCACACCACTTTCCTCCAAATTAAGTGCTGTCGTCTCAGGACACCCTGTAGCGGGTTAGGCAAATCAGCTGAAGCAAGAAACATTTTTCTCTGCAATGCTATTTTAAAGTCTGGCCTCGAGTTTTTCTTCAATGTGTGGTTTCCGACTCACTCCCCAGAGGACAAGGTATTCCATATTAAATGCAGCAAACAATGTAAGCTATCCCTTCTGTATTTGCACCACACCGCACCAAAGCCCAAGGAACACAAAAGGTAAATGATCAGAGCTCCCTAAGAAAATGGTTTTGCAGACTTTCACTGGGTCAGCTGGAAACCTACAGGCCAAAAAGCAAGGCAAACTGTGGGTCTTCTACGCTGCTTACTTGTCTCTGGGGTTTGGTAGTGGCACTGGGAAGGTTTCTTTGTAGTCTGTTCTGTACCAATAGCTATTTCCACTTTTATGGCTTTCTTTAGAAAAGAGATCTCAATCCATGTTTAGGAACACTAGTTTCCACAAAAGAGCAGAAGACCTTTTTACTTTGCCTTTATATTTCCTTCATCCTATACTTCACTAAGTCTTTGAGGCATGAACTAAATTTGAGACTGGTCCTGTATCCAACAAAAATTTACTAAATTCTAATGTCATGCACTCTGCAAAGAATATGCAGCGTCTGGCCACAGTTGTGTCTTGAACCCCAACGAGAGGGCAACTTCAGCCTTCGCAAATCTATAGCTCATTGTTATTACAAAGCTGGCTCTTTCCCAAGCTTGGGGGTCACCTAAGTAGTCAGAATATTAAAGGAGAGACAAAAGTGGCCACTTTATTGTACAGGTTGAATATCTCTCTCGTGAACTATTGCCTGGGACCAGGAGTCTTTCAGGATGTAGAGGGATTGTTTTCTGTCTTGATATCTTTGGAATGGGACCTAAGTCTAAATACAAAATTCATTTATACACAGAGGCTATGGTAATTTACACAATATTTTTAATGTGCCTGTATTTGAAATATGACTGGTCAGATGAAATCATGTGAAATTTTCCACCTGTCAACTATCAAAAAGTCTCAGATTTCAGAGCACTTAGGATTTTGGATTTTCAGATTAATGAAGCTGTACTATAACATTCAGATGAGAGGTAGAGACAAAGGCCCTGTACATATTATTTTACCCAATACTATTTCCCCACAATGTTGCCCTGCAGATGAATTTTATCTAAGAAATTTCTGCAGTTTTAAAGCATCATTGGCATCTATCTCTTAAGCTCAGCATTATCAAGGAAAACCTGCAAAGTGATGGAACTGATTATATAAAAAGGTTTATTTAACAATGCATATTAAGAATAATTACAAATGGCAGTACACATAGAAATGCAAAAAACATGAGTACATGAATGATAAGGAATGTTATTAGGTACCATTTTAATCTTTCTTAATTCTGTTATTATTTCTAGTTTTAAAAATTAATAGTTGACTCCTTTTCAACATCTTTTACTAAATAAAAACAAATCATAAACAGGGAAATCACTGACTACAAATCCAAGTACCTTGGTTAACCCAAACTGTAAGCATTTTGAGTCATTCGCACCTTAAATAGTTATAAACTTAGATCTGCAGTCTGTAAACGCACCTCTATGAGTGAATATACTTAACCTCTTCTATGTTGGCCATTATGCTTCTCACGGTCACACTACCTTCTAACCATCAAGGACTCATTACTTTTCTTGTAGGTTTTCAATGTTTTCCAGAGTCTGACAATACTTGCCTTTTGTATGTATACCTTATTTGCCTGATTTGTTATTATTTTTCTAGTCTCTACACTGATCTCACCTTTAATGACCAGTGACGGTAAACCTATGGCACGTGTACCGCAGAGGGCTGTTTGTTATTACTGAAAGCTCACAGTCAATGATCTAAAGTCATCCAGACTCCATCATTGTTAGCATTGTGATGGTGCAAGATAATACAGTAAACAAATAAGCAGCAGAGACCCCAGCACTGGTCAACACTGAAATCATTTTGTGATGGCTGTTTGTTACTTCATGCTTCTATCATGTGCAGGCCTGGATATGTTTCCTGAGAGGGTGTGACCACCAGTAGAGACTCTGTAACAGTCTAGCCCATTCACCCCTAGGATTTTCTGTAAAGCCCAATCAGAGCCTAACTAGCATAAGCCGACTGACCACTGCTGTTCTTGAGTAGATGTATGGCGCCAAAGGCAAAAGAATACACATTTTAGTTAACTGTTCCTTAACGCTTTTAAGCGTTCTCAAATAGTGCATGGGCACAACCTCTTATTAGTTTCATAGACTATTTTAGCCAAGTGAAAAAAATAAACAACCCTGCACCTCAGCTCTGACTCATAAAAACTAGCCCCTAACAGTGAAAAGGCTTTGACTGATAAGAAACCTGAGTCCAGGCCTCCAGGATAAAACTCTTATCTCTTTGATTAATTTTCTTCATTTATAAAATGAGGACCCTTTCAGATCTGAATTTGAGTCTCTAAATTCTCAAAGTTAGGAGAAGTAAGCAGGAATACGCATTTCAACGACAACAATTTAAGCTATTAAATCTTTTAACTAAATATCTGACTACTTGAAGATACAGAATAAAAATATACAATGGATTAGTGATTTTGCAATTATCCTGTTACTTCTTTTATATAACCCAACTGTATAATTCAAGACTTAAAGTAAGTTTTTGGCATTAATTATTGGCTTGCACATCAAATTCACATGAACATAGTTAAATTCCCATTTCGTTTTGTCCTAGGAGGAAACTTGGCTGCCAAGAACTGCTCCAGCTCCCTTTAGCAAGCAGCATGTATTTTAAAAAGAAAAAATATGCAAAGTCCTTTTGAATAAGTTTTAAATAAGAAATACTAAGGTTATTATAGGATCTTCCTTTTAATAAAAATAGTTAATAAAGTTCATTTCCTTGTGCTTGATGCTCTCAACATTTGCAAAACAAAATTTTAAGCGTTTCAAGTATGTTAAATGATATATGTAGTGTTTTGCTTCTTTTTTTAAAGTTTGGAATTATTTTTAGTAATGTCTGGGTAAAGTTATATCAGTAGTCTCCTCAGTAGTATCATGAATGCACCTGCTCACCAATTCAAATAATTTCTGGAGAAACAAGCATTGTATTTAAAAAGGAGTCCGAGATGCATTATTTGAACAACCAAGAGAGTCTCCATTAACAAAATGCAGCACGTATTCACAGTATAAACCAACTACTAGTAAATGACTTTTTGCAAAAGTGGCTTCAAGGGTAATACTGCAAATACAAATAGGCTCTTAATTTCACCAAACTTTATTCTCACACTTTGACACACTAACACTAAGCTTAAGTGTAATATGAAAGGTGAGAATGGATGGTGTTCATATACTTGGTATGGAATCGTACCACAAAACAGACCTGGGAACTTTAAAACTGACAAATGAAGTTCAAAGTTGCTTGACCTACAGAGTAGAGAAGATAGAACAGGTGACTGCCTTGGACCAGACTCAACACCAGCAACAGATGAGGACTTTTGGTCTCATCAAGGAGTGTAAGTTCAGGCTCACAAAGATACTGTAAGGCAGTGATGGTGAACCTTTCTGAGCTTTCAACGATAACAAACCCCTCTGTAGCACGTGTGCCACAGGTTCACCACCAATGCTATTAACACATCCAACCCTGACCAGAGAAATGGTGGCTTCAGTCATGCCAAGTGATATGGTGCCAGGAAATGCTACTATGATGTATCTCTCTCCTTCCAACACGAACATTCTGCCCAGAGCTGGTTAGCCTCTAGCAGCTGTTAACTTATATGATTCTGAACTCCCCGGGGGGTTGGGTCACCTAAAGGATCAGTATGATTGGCCTTCTGCTGTAAGGGAACAGTTCAAAACCACTCCAAGAGATTAAATGAATCCAAAATAGCTGCTTAGTTTGTGCACGTTTTTAAAAGCTGGGAAGAACACCTAACATCAAACCTATCCCCTCAGAAAATTTTAAGTATATAATATTAAGTATAATTTATAAATGTGTATTTGTCCCCAAACTTACTGAGTTGTATCATACATCTGGCTTTTTACCTGTCAATCATTCCTCAATAAAAAATAAAATTTGGATAAATGGAGGTAGGAGGGTTTGGGGACAGAGTGGGAATGTGTTAGGAAGGGATAGGGAGACTATTTATTTTGAACCACAGTTGTATTTCAAAAGTCACTTCGAAAGATCTCCAAAGTTGTAAAAGAAATGTCTCACACGCTAAAGTTACTATTTCAGAAAAGTACTAAATAACCATCCATCTAGGTATGCCTTGAGAAGACTACAATCTCGCTGAGTGGAGACCTGTTAGCACAAACCAAAAGGACTGTTACAAATTCCTACAGAACCTTCCAGGTTCAGCATTCCATTTAAAAGATTTTCTAGACAGTTTCTATTGTAATCATTTACCCAATGAGAGCAATTTCAGTCATTACCTTTGTCTGCTACAGAACATCAGAACACTGGGGTCTTGCTTTAAAATTGAAGTTGGGAGATAATTTAACCTGACAACTCCGTAGCTCTTGGAGAAAGAGCCAAGCATTTGTATCATTTCTTTGTTTTCCATACTAAGATTCCTTAGGCCTATTCAGACCAGGAATTACTTACCCACAGCCACTCTACAAAGCTGTACACCTTCTTCAGTGTTTACGTTTGATGTGGTGCTTGTATGACGAAACAGGAAACTTAGAATTTAACTTCGTTTTTTATTCACCCAGGAAAAAATCTGCCCCTTTTCCCCAGTGAAGATATCTCTCTACCTAACAGAAGAAAAGTCCTCAAGCTCCACTTGTTTCATGCTGCCCTAGCCAGGCTTCAAGCAACACTAGCCAGGCTTAGGAGGACAGGAATGCACCCCTGCCGTTAGAAATTAAAGTTGGTGGGCGTTGCATTCTAATTTGGCCACAGCTGAGCCTGACCAGGTGAAAACTACTACCGCAGGGCCGGCTCTGTGAGTGTCTGGGTCTCGGGGACGGTGAAGCTGACAGAAGGTGTCCTCGCTACAGCAAGGCGAAAGCATCCTGCTGACCCTAAAGATTCCCCGTGCTCCAAAGACTGCCGAAAATCAGTGTCTTGCCTTTCACTGCTGCCAGGTCCTCCGAGTTCTCCTGGGAGAAACCCGCGGGGCGCAGCGGCTGCAGGAGGCACCCAGTCCCGCCACTCACCTTCTGCTGCCTGCGGGCCATATCCGTGGGCTGCTTGGCGTTGAAGGGGTACGCGATGCACCGCACGACGAAGACGTAGAGCTGCAGGCGGATCCTGCGCTCCTGCTCCTCGTCCAGCTGCCGCTCGGGATCCTCTCGCCCCTCGCTGAGCACCGAGGGGCTCGGGCTCCCGGGTCTGGCGGCGCCGCTGCTGCCGCCCGAGCGACCCGGCGCGTCCCGCCGCCCTTCCCGAGCCGCGGCCGGGGGCGCTCGCTGGGGGCCGCCGGGCGCCACCAGCACATCGCGGCTCTCCTCCTCCAGCCCCTCGTCCGACTCCTCCTCGCTGGAAGACGGGTCCAGCATGGTGCGCGGGGGCCCCGGGCGCCTCACTCCCGGCGGCGGCGCCCGTGGGTCCGAGGGCGCGGCGGGCGGAGGGCAGCGGCCGCAGAACGAAAGGGAAAGTGGCCGGGCTTTCCGGACACGTCGAGTTAGAGCTCGGAGTGCTTCCAAGCCCGGCGCGCAAGGGGCGGGCGGGAGCCGAGGAGCGGGGGAGCCGCGGGGATCGAAGAGGCGGAGTTAGCGCCGGGCGGGGGGGGGTACGACGCCTCAGGAATTGCTCGGCAGCCCCGGCCGCGCCGGCCCGAGTCCCCCGGAGCCCGCCGGGCGAGGCGAAGCGAGGCGAGGCGGCGCGGCCCGAGCGGCCGAGCGCAGGTGGGGAACCTGTGGCGCCTACAACAAGCAACACGTGGAAATGAACGCTGAGGAGCGGGCGCCCGGCCGCCCAGTGCGCGTGCGCGCGCCGGCCCGCGCCTGGCGCCCCGGCGCGCGGTTCGCAAAGCCTGCGGCCGCCGAGCTGAATAGCTGAGGGAGCCCACTTGCGGCTTCTCCCTTGCTGTGACCCCACGGCCAGTCCTTGTTTCTCCCGCAGAGCTCCTAAGGAAGGTGGGGATGAGGAGGGCAGTCAGTCCGGTAGCTAGAGTCGAGGCATCGCTCGGGCCAGAGTGTAACACCCGAGGCTAAGCCTGAGCGCGGAAAAGTGAGAGCTGGGCCGTTCCTCTCCGAACACTGTTTCCATGAGACTTTGAAAAGTCGCTCGCCTTTCTCTTCTGCTGTTTGACGCTCTGTGGAAGTACAAATTACGTTTAAAAGTCCTCTGAACGTACGTGGGGAAAAGAGGGAGCGAGATTGAGACTTTCTTTTTAAACAGTTTAATTTCTGCAGACGCATAAGCGAGATAATTTATATTTACGAAATGACACTGATTCAGCTCAAACACAGCTCGGTTATTTTCTGGGTAGGGATGCCAGTGACTCAAAACAGGCTGTATAATGTAAAGATTCAGCAAATATTTGAGCTCCTGCCGGGTATCCGGCCAACACTGTTGGCCTCCGGCCGAGCCCGAGGTGGACTGGGGCAGACACCACATGGTCGCTGTCGCTTCTGGCCTCAAGTGGGCGTCACGTCGCTGCACCTGCAGCCTGCCTTATCTGCGCAGATTTCTCAGCGCCAGAACCACCTAGCAGTTTCTTTTTGTGCTTTTGTTACTTACGTCCTTAGTTCCGACAGAGAGGAAAATAGGAAAAACGGTGCATTCAACAAGGTAGAATGTGCAGTGACTAGGCTGGCAGGGAGATGGTGCTCAGTGGAATTAACACGGAAGAAATTAAACAATCACCAGCTCGGAGTGCCACAATCCAATGGCCAAGTAGCAGGTGTAGGTTTTTCAAGTCACTGCCGTCGTTACATATAGAAGGGAGAGACCTTCCTTGTGCATTTACTGACCTTCTCCCTAGTTAAGGAAAAGCAAGGAGGCACTTACTTAAAGGGAGCCTTGCCTATTTGTCAATCTTTAACTGATCCCAAAATAATACTGTAAAGGGTCTTCCCTGGAGGCTGCATGCTGAGGGCCATCTGCTAAGGAATAGGATATCTCAAAAACCCATCTATTTACGGACAGGTAAACAGTAAATGGTAATTTCACTCATTAGGTCCTAATACTAGATGTTTATATAGCACTTTACAGTTTGCAAGCCTCTATAAAATTATTTATCTAATACCATCATCAAAGTAATTTTCCAAGTCGGGTGATACTATTATGATGGCCCTTTGTACCAGATTTTGCAGTAAGCGCTTTAGATGTCTGAGTTATTTATTGTTGATTGTATGGTACAAATAAGGAACCTGTGGTTACAGAACTATCCTCGTTCCAAATAATGGCATTTTCTACTGCAATTTGCATTAATAACAAATTAGTATACTAAATATGTGATGTTTGTTAAACTGATAAGGATTTAATTCTTAGAGACATGAGTACAATTTAAATACAGCAGTTTTAGTTTCCAACCAAAGCTAATTTCTCTCCAACCAAAGAAATCTTCAAGCTGTAGGGATTCCATGTGAAAACATGTAATACAATGTTAAAATAGCATATACAGTGTTTTTTTAATGAAGATGAACATAGTTTAAGAAACATAACTAAAATATCTAAAAGACAGAGAATGCTTAAAATCTTCATTAGTTATACATTGCTTAAGAAACTCAAGATATGTTGAAGCTGTACTACTGTATCCAGAACAAGGCACTGTTCTTAAGAAGGTTACATATTAAAGAATGACGAATGAGGAAACAAAATGAATACAAATGAGTATTCAAATTGTAATTCAACAATTCAATCAATAACCGAGAAGAAAATGGTAATATTGTGAAGAAACACATCATTCCACAGATAGTAAGGAAAGGCTTCCAGATTCCTCAACATGTCTTGAAGAAGAACGATTCAGAGTTATGCTGGTGAGGGCTGTGCAGACAGGAGGAACAGCATTTGCAAAAGCAGGAAATTGCTTGCCACACTTGAAAACTGCAAGTCAACTGGCATGCCTGAAGGAAGGATGCTAAGAAGACGTGGGAAAAGAGACTGGAGAGACTGGAGAACAGGCAAAGATGAGGCCTTGTACGTTGTGCTTTGGAGTTAAGCCGTATCCTGGAGGAAATGGGGATGCACAGAAGAGTTCTGAGTAAGTAAGGCATATTGTGATCTGTGGGTGTTGAAAGTCTATCTGCAGCAATGTAAGGGTGGCGAGGCCAGAGGCAAGGTATCAAGAGGACGTTGCTAAGGAAATCTAGTAGAGAAACAGCTGGGAATTGAATTTAAGGGACAACAGAAAGAGGAACGCTTCAGGTAGAAAACTAGAATAATGGACTACTTATGGGGAGCTGAGGGAAAAGGTCAAGGAAAAAATAAGATTCCCTGAATATACTAACTGGATTAATAAATAATAAATGAAACATGAACTTCTAGAAGACAAGTTTGGAGAAATATGAAATCATTGAGAAACTTGTGCAACGTGTCAAAAAAAAAAAAAATTCCAGACAGAGTGGAAACCTGTTACTCAAGTCTGGGTAAGAATATCATCAACAAGTTGGTGGTAAATGAAGTTACAGGTGTGAAAAATAAAGTCCACACAAGGAACTACATATTCAAAGTGAGAAAAAAAATCCAAAGGTGGGACTCTGGAGGATCTTTCTTCTTGACTTTCCTCCAGTTAAAAATTTTCTGAAGAAAAATAAAATGAAGACCCATTTGTTAGAAATTAATTGTACCTCTGTAATTTTAATTAATGTTTTCAATCTGGTGCTCATGCTAATGTTCTTGCAAAACGTGTCCCATATATATTCAATTTTTCTGGTCATTATAACATTCGTTGATGCTCTGGAATAATTGATTAAATGATGCCAACATGAGACTATGATTAGTTTGTACCATTTTATAAACATATATGATACCCTCGATTCAGTGATTCATTTTTACTTTCGCAAAGGTGAGCAAAAAAACGAATTGAAGTTATACTGCTTTTTAATGAAACACCTCTAATGCCAAGTAAAGATAGATGCACAATAATAAAATGTAAAATGTGCTTTGGGAATGATATGTAAGGAAACAAGTTAGTGAGCTGAATACCTATAGGTGGGCTGTTTTCTAGTTGAGAATTGATTTGTGCATTTGACCTGTAAAGAAAGTATTAACTCTTTAAAATCCTGAATGAAGTAATTCTTTCACTAAACAGATGTGTTTGGAGCATCCATTATAAAATACGTATTATTGTGATGAAACAGAAGCAATAAAATGTCCCTGAGAACATACACATGAAACAGGCATGAGCACAAAAGGAAATGATTATAGTAGTATATGTTCCTGTTGTGCTAAGGAAAATTTTCTCAAAATATCCTTTATGTGTTTTGGAAGTAGACAGTATATTACCTTTTGTACTATAGTTGTAAGCAAAATTATTTTACAACAGAAAGGAATTGTTTTCATGTTAAAGAGAAGGACCTATTTTATATTCTGTTTGGGAAGCCTGTCAGCTCTAAACTCAACTCATGAAATTACCATGCATTTAGAAAAATGAGATAAAAACAATAATTTTTGAAACATTATGATGATTCTTCATATCTTATGAAGCAATAATCCTCCTGAAAGCCTCATTTAAATCCCTTTTCTCTCTTTACTCATTATTTTTTTCCTGTCCAGTTAGAAACTGAGTCCTCAAAGGGAACTGTTCTGAGACCAAACATTTTCTACCTAATGAGCAAAAATACACTAAAAGAGTTACTGTGATGTTTACAGTATCCAAACAAAATAGTTAAAAGACAATTTGGTATGTACGGTAGTTACTTCTCAACTAATGCCAAGCATGTTACTGTTATTGTCATTGCTTTAATATTAAGTTCACCTTTAGCCATAGAACTATAACAACAAAACATAAAGTTGCAAATGATTCCATGCATTTATTTATTGGGTTTTTACATGACACAGAATTTATATTTATAGATTATTAGCCTTGAAACAACCAGACTAACTCCCAAATATGTGTTATGATATTTTATTAAGATCTCAGAAATTTTATAATTTTTATAAGAAGGTTTGACTTGAAATAAAAAGCTATGACCTTTTGGTTACTAGTAACGCTGTGGACATTCATTAGTGATTGCTTATATCTGTTACTCTTTAATTTTTCATATTATGAGAAATTTGACAGAAATAATCAAAAGCAAGTTGGATTGTGAAGAAAATTTAGGGGCACATTGTGACCTATTTGTTCAAAGTGTCCTGAGGCAAGTTTTATGTTAATTTAAGACACGTGTGTATGTGATTATTATGGTCTGCAGAGAAGCAGATATTTAATCTAGGAGAGGATGTTTGTGTGTTAAATGTTAATAGAGCCACAACTTACATGAGATTTTTGTGACAACTGTTAAAATCGAAGAATAATGCCTATGAGTCGATAAAGCAATAACAAACCAGAGCCTTTCCCCCTCCAGCTTTCTTAGTTTTTTGTACTTATTGACTTTATTGTTAGACATATTTTCTGCCAATCAATAATATGTATTGAGTGTCTGTTTTATATTAAGAGTTACACTAGGTTGCTGTAAAGAGAGAATTGTATTGATTGACTAGGAACTCAACCAATGTCTCAATTAGGAGATGTGAATTCTACTACTGTGAAAAGCTCACAATATTTCAATGATGGTGCTCAAGAAAACAAAACTAGTGGAGTTTTTATCAGAGACAATTATAAGGATAGTAAAAGTGACATTAGGTGGGAAAAGTAAAGCCTTATCTTCGTTATCTACTATTACTCTGATCTATAGCAATTATCCTCATACATTTTGCTCTCGAGATTTAATTTCACCCTTAGAAGTTAATGACCCCAAACAACTTTTGTTTGTGTAGATTATATGTATCAATATTTCTCACATTAATAAAATAAAATGAAAATTTTGAAATAGCTATTTATCTATAAAACTTAAAAATCTGTTATATAACATAAATCACATATTTTTATTAAAAACACTGTATTTCCAGGATGAAATATTGCATGGCATCACTTTACACTAAAAATCTCTTTAATGTCTGCTTTAATAGGTTCTTATCAGGTTCTTCATTTAATCTTTTGCAATCCAGGGCTTTGATTTAAGCAAATGAAAAAACTAACTTCAGTTAAGTATGTAGTTTTAAAATGGTGTATTTTAATAGCTTTTTATATAATTATGGATATTCTTCTTTAATATTACACCAAAACTCAACGTATTGTAGTTTCTTAGAGGTTAGGTACAACAATGTAAAATAGAAACCATATCAATAAACTTTTCTTATTAGGTGATAAGTGTAAATCCCTAAGTGTATTTTGTACTTTGAATGAAGCTTTTACCTATGCATGATTTTGTCATGCCATTTACTGTTCATTTGGAAAATACTTTTTCACTGACTTATAGAGGTGTCCCAAATGTTAGCATATTTTGTTACACATACCAAAAAATCATGTTTGTCAATAACTACCAATCTCAGGAGAAGAATCTTTAAGTACAGGAAAACTATCAAGCTTAGAGTGGCAGATACAAGTTTTACAAAACTATAATTTTCTGTTTTAAACTTGAATTTTATCTCTGGCAATAATACTGTCAGTTGTTTTCACTAAGATGACAAGCTTGCTTTATTCTCCTTTGAAAAACTGTCTGCTGAAAATCCAGGTCTAAGCAATTAGAATTTATCTCTCAATTCTTCTCTCAAGTAAATATAGGGTTCCACGAAACACCACCCAGTCCACCTTACAACTCAAAAATTGCTTCTCCATGAGACAAGCGTCATACTTCTTTATCAGAAGTGATTTATGCAATACTTCAAGTGTTAGCTCACAGAATATATTTTAAATGCACCCAATTTTTTTAAAAGCGTACCCAGTGATCAAAAGTTGACAAAATTAATAACTATTATTGCTTAACCTGGCTCATTGCTAAATGAAACTGCCCCCCTCCCCATGTGCACTGCTGAAGAATGCATGATTCCTACCAATATTTTTTCACAGCCTTGATTAATGTCAAAGCACTGGCAGTTTTGCTACCATTGCTTCTACGACATCAGTGCAAGGTCAACACAAGAAAAAAAGACAATGTCCTATCAAGCTTATGAAAATAATTTAGCTGTGTAAACTCCCCCAAATGGTTCTGATTGACCCTAAGGTTTAAGGGCCTCATGTCGAGAAAACCCTAGTTTCTAGGATATGTCATTAATTTTACCATTGCACAACAAATATGTTGGTATTAATCAGCAAATATTCATCTCAAATATTATTCTTTCAGCCAGATTTAAAGATGAAGTAGGTACTACACTAAATTGAGCAAATATATCTAGGGATAAAGATATAGATTTTAAAATGTTTTTTTTCCTAGTTTAAGTATCAGATACCTGACTCTTCATGAATAGTTACATAATCTGCCCTTCAAAATAAAAGCATTGTATTAAACTAATAAGATTGTTCTAATATTAATAAAGTTAATTTTTATTTACTTAGAGGTAATTCTACATTTGGTAACCTGAACCCTTTAACATCTGATAGAATGTGTTGGATCTGAATGTAAACATTGTGTTATTATAAATCTGAAATTTCCTTGAATTTATTAAACTAAAATATGTCTGTCCACATCTGAGAATATAAGAATATGTATATGGTGTGGTTAGAATTTTTCAACTTGATGTTACTTTTCTATTAATGTGGACAGTATAGAAATAATTTAACTAAAACAGTAACAAATTTATATCTGAAACAAAATTTAGAAATTTAGAATCGAATCTACATTATATAGAATATGATTCCTAATGAGACATTATTAGAACCTCTCCGATTCTGTGAAGATAAAGCCTGGTTCTGTATGGTTTGTGGCTAACATCCTATTTTTACTCCTACTTCAAGTAACATAAAAATTAATCTGTAAGAACCATTTTATTCATGCTGCTCTTTTCACATAATTTAGTATTGGCAGGAGGTGACTCAAACCCCAATAGAAGTGAGGAGTGAGTGAGTGAGTGTGTGTTTGAGAGAGAAAATGAGACAAAATGAATCTGTGTATTTAAAAATTACTGATTCTCTCCACCATGAGACTGTTCAGGCCTTTATAATTAAACCCTTTGTTTTCAGCCATCAAATTATAAACAAATAAATGTTTAAATAAAGAGAATACTAAATTCTAGGGAATTTAGAAACTCCTGTAATTGTATATGAAATGAATTATACCTATGAACTGTTTTCTAAAAAGAGGATTCAAAAATTTTATCATAGAAAAAAAGAAACCGAAAAGTTAAGAACCATTGTATCTGTTCTTTGGTTAGAGTAGATAAACCATGTAATGCCTCAGGTCCATGTTTGATAAGCAAGGTAAAGACTGAGGATATGAGCCATACACACGAAGTTATGCCTTAAGAACTCCTTGAAGATTTGTGTTCAATTTTTCCATAACCTCCTTAAATTGGGTATATGCTATACATTAAAATAGTAAGAAATGGCATCAGAAAGTATTTATTTTGTAATATTTTATCTAAAAACCTTTACAATAAAAGTGGGCATAAATCATTTATGAAAATAATCAAATGCTAGATAAATAAAATGGGAGTGTGAGTTACAGTTTCAGCAGATAGCTAAATAAGGGGATCATATCTAAAATTTTCAAAACTACTTAGGAAATGTGGCTCGTGGCTAATAACATTTCTACTTTTCATCAGTTCTCTGGCTTTAAAGCATCTTTGCCAAGTGTTGCTCAATGATGTTCTCATGTCCCATAGAGACTGACAGTATTCTGGGCCAAATGTCATTTTATTTTTACAATTTAGGAATTTTATCATAATAACGATTGTTTATTTGGCTTCTTAGTAGAATTCTTAATTTAAAAAAAAAATTACAAACCTCCACCGTGCCCTTATGTACCATACTGTCACAATCACATATGCACACATATATGCACCTGTATATACACATTACTTTTTCTTGCTACATTAAAAGGCTGTCTTCACATAAGTTTTTATTGATATAGCTTTTCCATTCTTAAACTCAAAAAAAAAGATTTTTGTGTTTCCAAATTTTACAAATATAGAAATATCCATAAGATGGTGCTATATCTTTAACTTAATTTGGTCTGATTCTTGAATGCTAAATACATTGACTACGAATGGAACCAAAAAACTGAATTAGAGTTCTGTGTTTAGTAAGTTGTGCGCTATGGAGCTAACAATGTAAGTGTAATCAGAATTTTTAAAGTAACTTAGTTCTCACTTATCATGTAATTGCTAAATATCTTTGTTCTAGATCTAGTTGCCAGGTATAGGTTTTAAAGAATTGAAATTCTCACTTCATTTTCTGAAGAATAACCACTTTGCATATACCATATGAAACAAATGAAGCAGTTGGATCAATTTATTCCAAGGTCAAAGTAGTCCTTAAAAGTCCTTTGGAATATCTAATTTGATGGAAATTAGAAATGACATTGCATGCAAGCACTTCTTTCAAATCTTGAAGAACTATGCAGGAATTAGCTCCATAATTTTCTATACCTAGTGAGAGTATTTACTCTGTAAGGAAAAGGTAATTTAAGATATGCTAATTGTACAGTGTATTTATGATTTAGTGTGATGCAGTCAGGAGAAATATTTCATTTCCCAGTCAATTATTACTCATGAACAATGTTAAGTGTAATCAGAATTTAGTAAGTAGAATGTTTAACAACTGGTTATTGTCTTTCATTTTTAAAATGAATAAACTTATATCAAAGGAATAGAAAGATTTTATAGTGGAGGTGATAAGAAAAAGACTTTATGAAAGGAAATATTTGAGTTATGAAGGGTAATAATATTTACAAAGGTATAATCAAGGCAAGGACCAAATGCTGATCACATAACTACATGGAAATGTCAAATGAGGTTTTTATTGCTATAATTTGGTGGTTATTTATTTGCTTTTCTTTCAGTTGCTAAGAATTTTTTCTTCCTTTGAACAATGCCAACATTTCAATGACACTGTCATCATATTTCTTAATCCAAAATTATATTATAGTTTTGAAGAAAACTTCAAATAGATTCATAGGCATGATAGAATACTAGTAAACAGAGAATTCTATATGACATTATTTTACAAAATAGCAAAACATAAAGAATAGTTCCTGTTAAAAACTTTTATATTTAAGCTACACTTTCTGTCAGCAATATATTCTGGTATTTAAAAAAAATCATAAAATAGTTCTAAAAGCATGTGATACCAGGTTTGTGAGGACATTGATACCTTCTCAAATTTCCCAGAATGTAATTTTCTTAATTTTTTCTTAATGTATATTTTCCTTCTCATATTGAAATAGAACATTTGAATGATACTGGGACTAATACAAGTAAAATGATAGCAAAAATTAAATTACTTTGAGTTAGAAGAACAAAATAAAATTAAACTGAAATTAAGTAGTATTATTGACGGCCATTTTCATTAAAATGTCCACCAATATTCTATTTTTTCACTCATTTGATCTTACTGTTGGTTATGTTACAATATGTAGTAAACATGTACATTAATAGTACCTTCCTACACACCACGTCCTGTGACAATGTTTTGTATTCAGTCTGAGGAGAGAGTTTTATGAAGTATAAGAAACATAATCATTAAAAAGTTTAGGAAGATCAATCCTACTCAGAAGTTCTGTTTGTGCATTTTTTTAAAAAAATAGACCAAAAGCATCTGCTATAAAAAATAATACCATCAGGTGCTTTAGAAGAGCAGAAACAGAAAGCAAATGTCTCTATTTGGAATGACCAAGGCATGACATGGAGGAGATATCTGCAGGAAAGCTTCCAGGATCCACTAAAAGACCATAAAAAAATGCCACAAGCTGGCATCAGACTGGGGTTTTATCATGGAAATCCCCAGTGCGTAATTAATCCAATAGGTGTTCATTAAGAATTCACTTGGAGTCAGGCACTCTATTAAGGGCAGGGAATAGAATGATGAGCAAAATAGATAAAGTTTTTCCCTCATGAAATGAGTTTATGGGAGAAGACAGATATTAATTCAAAAACTACACAAATAAAGATATATGCTGAAATAATTGTGATAAAGTTAAACTTGCAGGATGCAGACTGTGGGACATTTTTGAAAGCCTTGAGATGAACATAAGCTTGGTTGGTTCTCAGTTCCTGAAAGAAAGCCAGAGTAGTGGGAGCACAGGAATCTAAACTAGATAGTGAATATCCTTGCAGATCCTATGAAAGGTTTTGGCCTTTATCCTAAGAGTATTGAAGAATGTTAAATATCAGAGAATATTCATATGTTTAATTTTATATAATAAAATTCACTCGGGCTGTTCTGTAGAGATTAGGAGGCAAGAATAAGTGAAGGCAATAGACATGGAGGAAATAAAATGATTTGAAAGGCTCTAGAATATACAACTGAAATAACTTGATGAAGAAATGGATATTAGACAAAAATGAGAAGACAATGTTAAGATTGTATTTGAGTTCATGCAACTTTGAGCCCAAGAAATTATTTTAATTTAATTTTTTTCATCGGTTATCAAAAATCACACTTTAGTCTTAGAATCTTCTTTACACCATGGAAATTCAAGCAGTTCTCTCTTTTTCTCTTGCAAAAGACAGAGGGCCTTAGCATTGTGCTAATGTCTCCCCAGTTAGCTTTGCTTTCATCTGGAGTCTGGGAACCATAAAGTTTTGTAACCTTTGGTGAGTAGGGTGAAACCATCTTTAATACCCTGGATCCCACTGAGGAATCCAGAATATGAATTGTTATTTGTATTCCTATTGTTTAATTTCTTTCTGTGATTGTAAAGATTTTTCCAGCTCATGAATTATAAGCATGTGGTCTTTGGACAGAAACAATTGATTTTCAAGAAGTAAAATTAAAAAATAATTATGATGAAAATCTATAACAAAACTAATTAGAAAATTGATCTTTTTCTTCTTTCAATACTATGATTAGCCTATAATGTTAACACACTATTGACACTGGCAGATTAAATTATATAGCTAGCACATAATAAATGGAAGCCAGAAATTGTTCATGTTTAGGAAACGCTTTTAAAAGATTTTAGTTGAGACGGAAGGCGTTTCACTCTAAACCCTCACAAGAATATCTGTCATAGAGAAAGAAATAAAAGAAGCTATACCTTTCACAATTGCACACACAAAAAAAATACTTAGGAATCTATCTAATAAAGGAAGTAAAAGATCTTTACATTGAAAACTACAGAACTCTAAAAAAGAAAATTGAAAGGGATATCAGGAAATGGAAAGATATCCCCTGCTCCTGGGTAGGAAGAACCAGCAGAGTGAAAATGGCTATACTTCCTAAATTACTATACAAATATAATGCAATTCCAATCAAGATACCACTAACATACTTCAAAGAATTAGAAAGGACAATCATGAATTTCATCTGGAACCAGAAGAGACCAACATAGCAAAAACAATCCTAAGCAACAGGGGCAAGGCAGAGGGCATCACAATCCCCGACCTAAAACTATACTATAAAGCTACAGTGATAAAAATAGCATGGTACTGGCAAAAAGACAGACCTGAGGATCAATGGAATAGATTGGAGGATGCAGAAACAACTCCAAACACACTCAAATACCTCATCTTTGACAAAGGAGCCAAACACCCTCACTGGAAGGAAGATAACCTCTTTAACAAATGGTGTTGGAAAAATTGGCTTGCCACATGCAGAAAACTAAAACTGGATAGATGTCTCTCACCATGAACTAAACTAAAATCAAAGTGGGTCAAAGATCTAAACATTAAAAAAGAAACACTATATGTACTGGAGAATAGAATAGGCGAACTCTCAAAGACATAGGGGTAGGAAAAAAAATTATGAACAGAATCCAGACTGCATGGGAAACAATACAAAGAATCAGTGCTTGGGACCTCATCCTATTAAAAGCCTTTTGCACAGCAAAAGAAATCACCAGTGGAGTGGGGCCAAAACCCACAGATTGGGAAAGAATTTTTGCCAGCTATCCATCAGACAAAGGTCTAACATCTAGAATATACAAAGAACTCAAAAATATCAAACCTCCCAAATTTAAAGACCCAATCCAAAAATGGGAATCTGAAATGAATAAACATTTCTCAGATGAAGAAATAGAAATGGCAAATAAATACATGAAAAAGTGTTCAACATCACTAGTCATTCGAGAGATGCAAATCAAAACAATGTTAAGATTCTATCTCACTCCAGAAAGAACAGTGATTATCAAACAAATCAACCAATAACAAATACTGGCAGGGCTGCAGGGAAAAAGGAACCCTCCTCCACTGTTGGTAGAAATGTAGATTGGTTCAGCCACTGTGGAAATCAGTGTGGAGATTCCTCAAAAAACTACAAGTAGTGGTTCCATTTAATCCAGCTATTCCTCTACTGGGTATCTTCCTTGAAGAATTAAAATCATCATACCACAGTGTTATATGCACAGCCATGTTCAACACAACACAATTTGTAATAGCTAAGTCTTGGAAACAACCTAAATGCCCAACAACTAATGAATGGCTAAAGAAGATGTGGTTTTTCTACACAATGGAGTACTACTCTGCCATAAAAAGGATAAACTAGAGACATTTGTAGGTAAATGGATGAACCTTGAGAACATACTATTAAGTGAAATAAATCAGACATTCATGAGTACACGACAAATTATTTCTCTGGTATGAGAAATCGTGAGTGTAAATAACGACAAAGAGGTGTAGGAGATATTATGTAAAAGGAAGATAATATTCAAAAGAGAGGAGAACTAGAAAGGGAGAAGGGAGGAAAGTAGGAAGGGAAAAAGGAAAGAAAGGGGAAAGGGAAAAAATGGAAAAATATAAATAAGCCTGCTGTAAATAGGGAAGGGGGAGCAGAAAGGGGGGGACCAAAATACATCATGTACAGGTACAAAATAACCATGATGAATGTGATCATTATGGATACAATGTACCAATACATGTTCTTGGTTAAAAAAAAAAAATTATCTGTCATAAGATGAGGTACTCATTGGAATGAAGGATGCCTAAGTAAAATTTATTACTGCCAGACTGTTAGTGGGTTTCTTATTGGTGAAGCAGTACTATTCAGATGCTTCAGTTTAATATTTTAACAAGAAAGTTCCCTGCAGAAGTAACCGTTTATGCCATCAAAAACTTTCTCAGGAAAGCATCAGAGAAGTTTTAGTATAAAAGGCAGCCTAGATTATAATAGAAATTAGAACAAGTTAAATAATACCTCTAGTTTGAATTTCTCTGTGATTTGGCATGAGAGACCAACTGTCCACCTAATCTAACCCCAAATTACAATAACCCTGAATGCTACATGAATTAAATGAAAATGTCTTAAAAGTGAGACAGATCATTAGACTATATCTTGTTTTAGCTCAACAAAGGAAAAATGATAAATGGACAATTTGTAACACAGCGACTTAATTTTCCAATTCAGATGTTCAATTAGCTGTTTTCTGAACTATCAGTACTTTGTAAGCAAAGTTATTTTTTAATTATAGAGCAAATATTAACTTCAAATAACAGTACAACTGATAAAACACTCTTTGGACCAAAAACATCCTAAGATAAGACTGCAGTAACAGTCTTAATGTTAGGTTTTATAGAACATTAATTTGGGTATTGTTTGTTGGGTAGTAGGAAATGAACACCTCCTGCATATCAAATACAAGCCTGTTGCAAGAAAAGGTGACTTCCTTTATTTTTCCTCATTCTTGTCAAAATTGAAAATAACTACTTCCTTAATTGTGAACACATTCTGTGATTTTGGAATGTGTGAGCTGAAGAAACTTTCAAAAATATTCATTCAATTCCCTTTACCACATATTACATATCACACACTGTTCTAAGTACTAAGGGTTCAGCAAGAAACAGATCACCTTTTTAGAAACTGTATTTTTCATACATTTAAGATTTTAAAGAACTTTGAAGACTATTTTCATACTAGTCTTATAATGTGAGCAAAGAGGTTAAAATGATTTGCCAAAATTTAGGTTCTTAATTCCAGACCTTGCAACTCAAAAGACTTTACTTCACATCCAGCAGAAACCAGTGGTCTGATTAACTGTAGGTTAGTATCTGAGTTACTTAAGTGTCTGTTATGGTTTGTATCTAGATGTCCCCCCAAAGCCTCATGTGGTAAGACATAGCTGGATCTAGAGTGAGGTTACTAAATTAATCCACTGATTGGTTTGGCAGGGTTCTGCTGGGATCAAGGATGTGAAACTAAAATTAAGGGTGGGGGTGCTACCCGCCCTAAGGGCAGGTAGCCTAGATAAGATACAGGAAGAAGCTAACTAGCTGCTTGTTTGCATTGCTTATTTGCATACATTCCTTGGATTCCTCACTTTACTTTGCTGCCGTAGGTTGGTCGGCTGCCGGTCCACCCTGCCTCTGCCATGCCGCCCAGCCTCGGACCCAGCGGCCTATAGACTGAAACCTCTGCAGACTGTGAGCTAATAAACCTTTCTTCCCCTAACTTTGGGTGTCAAGTATTCTGTCCCAACAACGAGAGAAAAGTAACTAAAACAGTGTCTATACTAAAATCATAGATCTCTTTGCTTTGGTTAAGTGTGGTTCATGAGTGGGTCTTAGGGTTTCTCATTATCCAATTCTTATTTGATGCTATTGTTGTCATTAACTTTACTACTATACCCAAGGTGACATGGTTGTTGCTATCAATTGGTTTTCTCTATATGCAAATATCTTGATGGCCTGGGGATCATAAATAATACTGTAGAGTGTACCTGAAGAAGAAAACACTGGGCCAAAAAATCTGCAACTGCCCCTCCCACATAAACCAAGATATATGCAGAATGTTCCACCCAACAAGAACAGAATATAGATGATTTTTTTGGCTGCACATGATACTTACTTCAAAGTAATCCATATGTTAGCTAATAAAGCATGATTAAGTAAATGCAAAAATTTACCATCCATATTCTCAGATCGCACTACAGTTAAACTAGAGAAACTGCACTATTTGAGCTTGTGTGTCTGAACTTATTTTACTTACCACTATATTTTCAAGTTGGATCAGTACTCCATTGTATATAAGTACATTTTCTTTTTCCATTCATCTGTTGATGGACATATAGGCCATTTCCAATATTTAGCTGTTATAAATTATGCTGGTACAAAAATGAGTATGCATGAATCCTTGTAATGTGATGACTGTAACTCTTTTGGGAAGCTACAGTGAAAAATATAGCATGCTAATGACACAAAACCAGGCATATGGATCAGTGGAACATAATAAAAGAAGCAGGAACACCTCCAGCCACAATGAGCTATTTGGTCTTTGACAAAGTGGCCAAAAAATACACTCAACAAACAATATCCTCTTTAATAAATAATCCTTTCAGGGAATATCCTTTCCATCTTCCAAGATCATTTTTCTTCTACAAGAAAAACGGGCTGTGTTGACCTACTAAGTCATTGTTTACTCCCTAGGTGGATGTTTTCTGTGTATTTTGTTTGAGTATTTGATGTTTTTTCAACCCCTCATCCATGGTGAGGACTTTGTACAGGCCCTCGACCTTATTAGCGTGCTCAGCTGTTACATTCTGTTTAGCTAAAATTTCAAAGCACAGGATTGTGTGGATTTTATCTACAGTTAATGATTAAGAAAGTGAAGGAAAAAGGGAAAGAAAAATCATGTCTTCATTGCTTTTAAGTAGCCTCCAGCCACCTGTCTTCCGGCCTGCTAATGTCTAACTTTCTACCTCACAAGCCTCACCCGTGGGGCTTCAGTATCCATCGTGTTTCCTTTCATGGCCATTTTATTGCTCCTAGGATGCACATTTCTTTGCTCCAAGACAATGTGTTTGTACTTAGTTGAGGCTACCTCAAGTGACCATAGCAATAAAATGAGTCATCTACAGAGAAGGTCTGTCAGGTAAGTCATGTGAGTCTCCTACTTTTTTACTTAAGCACATCTCTTCTTCAAAATTTCTGGTCCAGGTGGGATTGCAACACTCAGAATTGCAGCTTATTGAGGTAAATGTCTATTTATATTTTCTAAATCTTCTATAATGAATGTGTTTCTTTACTGAAAAACAGCAAAGAAGAGTTAATTATACTACAGATATTCTGGTACAAGTGATGCCACTTCCATGAAGTTATCTCCAACTTCCCTACGAAGTTTACCTCCTTCTTCTGTGATTGTGAATATTTGTTTTTCAAAACCTTTATTACAACAGTGACTA
This sequence comes from Hystrix cristata, assembly GCA_004026905.1. Lineage (NCBI taxonomy): Eukaryota > Metazoa > Chordata > Mammalia > Rodentia > Hystricidae > Hystrix > Hystrix cristata. The sequence continues at coordinate 4,976 of PVJO010005694.1, read as the reverse complement.
GATTGTATGTGACATGGTTTATGTCTCTATCCCGAAAGGAGAACTCCTACAAAATATTTTGTTACTCTTATGTCTTTCCTACCACAGAATATGACACAAACTAGATGATCAGTAATATTCATTGGAAAGAATTAGGAAGAGCAAAGAAACGGACTATTGAAAAATCACAGAATTTCCCTTCTACTCAACTTCTAAAAGTGATAGTCACTAAGTGACTATTGGTAAATTGTACCTCAATAAAGTTGAATTTTGAAAGGAGGTTTCCCAAAGGCAAAGGATAAATGGCCCATGGGGAATTACTTTTTTCATATGGATAATATTTATTGCTAAATATATATAAAGTAATATTGCAGAATATTTTGCACAATAAACTTTGAAAACTTTAGATACTATTAAAAATCAGCATTGTACAGAATGTGGAGGGAAGCATAAAAATAGTCTTTTCAACAAATAGTGTTGAATGAACTAGACGCTCATATAAAAATGAATACCAAACCATCATCTCATGTTGTACACAAAAATTAACACAAAATAGATAGTAGACTTAAGGCAAAAGCTAGATTTATGACCTTTCTGGAAAACTGTGGGAGAAAGTCATTTTGATTTTGGGTTTATGCAAAGATTTCTTAGAAAATGTGCAAATACATAAAAGAAAAATTATTATACTGGACATTATTAAAATTAAAACATTTTTGTCTTAAAATATACTATTAAGAAAATGAAAACCCTTTAAAATGCAAGAAAATAATGCATACACCTGACAAAGAATCCAAAATATATAATAAACTAGTAGCACTTATTAACAAGATGTCAAATAACCCAATTTAAGGATAGGCAGAAAATTTACTTAAAGAGATACATCATGAAAGATAATATAAAAATGGGAAGTATACACATGAAAAGATTTTCAATATTATTAATTATTAGAGAAATAGATTAAAACTATACTACAAGAGTACTCATGCCTACTTGAGTTAAATTTTCAAAAGACTAACAATCACGATCATATGCCAAAAAAAATCAAAAAATAAAATTAGATTAAAAAGACTAACAACTAAGATTGTTAATTGTGGAGAAAATTGAACTTGTCTTCTGTTGGGTGGAATATAAAATAGTACCATCATGTTGCAAATACTATTAGGGAATTTTTTATACAGTTATACATATAGTCATCATATGACCAAGCAACCTATTCCCAAGTATTTATCTAAGAGAAAATAAATCCTTTTTCCAAATACTGACTTCTATATGAAGGCATACATGAACCTTCTTTACATTAGCTCAGTGTTAGAAGCTGTCCAAACATTTGTCAACAGAAAAATGGTTTTAAAAAATATGGTAAAACCATAAAACAGACCACTATTCTGCAATTAAAAGAAACAACATAATGATCCATGCAACATAGATGAATCTCGAACGTACGACACACGAAGAAGATAGACATGAAAAGTATATATGTATATTTAAATAAAATTGTAAAAGTTGTAAACAGTTTATCATGACAAAAGATAGCTCAGAATTTGTCTGAGGCCAAGAGAACGGGAAGAGGTGGATTCCCAGGGGCCACAAGGAATATTTTGGAGTTTCGAAAATAGTCTGTATCTTGATTTGCAGCAGTGGTTGCACAGGTGCATATATTTGACAAAATCAGCACATTGTATAATTTATGTGCCTTTTGTAAAATATACCCTAATAAACTTGATTTCTGAAAAAAAAAAAAAAAGGTTTCCTAAAGACGTGTAATGAATGAAATGCCCTAAAGAGAACATTTTATTGTCAGATAATATTTATTACAGAATAGGAAAAAAAGTGCTATTGCTGAGTATTTGTAAAAATATACTTAGATCAGTGATTAAAAATGAACATTGTTTAGAAGATGGAAAGCAGCATTTATCAAATATAGTCTTTTCTAATCTTTACTCTCTGGTTCTGTGAAACTCTATTTCCTACCCGACCTCTCTTCCCTCCATCCTGTAGGTGAAGAGACAGACGTTGCTTTCTGTTCCTCCTTTCCCTCCTTACTCCATTGCACACACTGAACAAATGACCTTTGACACTGCTGATTGCACAGAATGTTGATTTTTTTCTTTTTAATTTGGGAAAGAACGTTCTGTTTTGAAAGTAAAATACTAGAGGTAGTGTATGTAATTTCATTAAAGCAGTTGAAGTACTCTACAGACAAAAATGAATTAAACATTTCATATGCAGTCTCCAGAATTCAGAGCAAGTACTCCCAAGGTCGTGGTAACAGGTAAGTGCTTACAATAGCTCATGAAATTCAGACCTAATTTAGTGCATCTCTGAGGAGACCCTTGCTGGTTTCTACTTGCTTTCCCTCACGATTGGCACACTTGAATCTGCAAATTGATCTTACATTTGTTTTCTTTCTTTCCTGCTTAAGAAGTTTACACAGAATAGAGTTTAAAAATCCCCTTCCAAATTAAGCTAATTTTTTCTGTAGTCCAACCAAAGTCACAGTTAAGCTTTTTACAGAACAGTTTCTAGTAGCTGTAGCTGTTTTTTTCCAACAGCCATGTCAAAGGTACTAAAAAAAATCACTACAAACACAGTCACATGAGATTCTTTGGCACTGTAATAGAATCTGCATCGTTAGAGAAACACCACCATCTTTAAAAATAAAATTTCCTCTGATACATATATACCTACATTTATGTCCACCAGAAGCCAACATTTTCAAGAGCTAGAGTTGGAAGGAAGAAAATGATTTGGGGGGATGGTACTAAGTAATTCATATTTTTAGTAGATAATTTTATTGGGTCCTTATCCAAATCTTTTGCAGTCCAGTCTTTTCCCCAAGGCTATATCTTGCATGGGAATATGGAGTTTACAGCACTTTGAGTCTACAGGAAAACACTATTATCATTCTTTCCCATCACTATCAACAATTTGAATTCCAGAGTTTGTATACAAGATACCCATATGCTAACACCTTGAAGATAGACACCGGTGAATTCAAATGATGAGTGGAAGACTGACTGGAAATTTAAAACTTAGTAGCCAGTGAACAATAATACAATCTTGGAGTGATTGTTTCCTATTGATACTGTTAATCTTCAGCAATAAAATTACCTGGAATTTTCCCAAAGCTACCCTAAGTTAGCAGTTTTCCTTTCTGTAGTACAATTTTACTTTCTTTATTACTCAAAATTTCATATCTAATCACACTGAAAGCAAAGTATTTCAGTAGCAAATCGAACAATAGTGATAATAACACCTGCAGTTAAATTCAGAAGCATTGCCATTTACATAAAGGCGAAAAAGCCTTTTACGTGCCAGATGCTGGTCTAAGAGTTTTACATAAATTTTTTCACTCCTTCCTTACTAAACACCTATTAAGGAGGAACAATTATTAGACCAGTATTTTTTTTGGGAGGGTGCTTGAGATCGAACTCAGGGTCTTGTGCTGTACCACTAGAAGCCCCAACCTTCTAGATCAATTTTAAAGCTTAAGAAATCAAGGTGTACAATGATGGCAAATAACTTGTTCAAGGTTGCTCACCCAGTAAGCAAAAGAGTTCCAATTTGAATGCAGATAGCCAAACTCTAGGATGCAGTCTCCTAATCACTATAGTTTACAAATATATGCCACATGTGAAAGGTAACTCTCTCTAATTTTTAAGTAGATGATGGGATTAAGTAGGCGCATCCCTTAAAAGACCTTAATCTAATGAGGGATACAAGAAACTTGACTTGATGGCACCGGTGTCAGGTTTGGGCTAAGCACAAAAGTCCAAATTCTGTAAGAATGGGGTCTGCTGTTGTGGATATCATAGGCTCACGAAGGAGACAGTTATACAAAAAATTAAAGAAAATGAGATGAATGCTACACTACGGAGATATGAAAGAGTGCTGGGGACACACAGAGGAGGTGGGGATAGAATAGCTTTACAGAATCCATGCAGCCTTCTCAGAGAAGTACTATATGAACTGATCCATGAATTATTTTCTTGGAAAATCATTTTTAGAATAGGACCAGGTATTTTTTAGAATAGGGCCAGGTACTTGTGAAGCAAGAGGTAAGATCCAAAGGATTACCAGCAGTAAGGCCTTCGGTACTAATAACCAGGCAGTGCTACAGTAGCACAGCAACTGAGTACATTTTTAGCAGCCTGAAATTTGTTAATATTCCCCCCCCCAGCTTACTTCTGGAGAGTAACTTAACTAATAGTAAGGAAAAAACCCACTAATACAAATGGACAAAAATCAAGAAAAAAGCCCCTAACATAAAAGAAGTGGATTATCATTTATGAGTATTATAAAGCAAATACATTTTGAAAAATAATGATGTAAAATTAAAGTAAAAAAAAGTGACTCTTGAAAAGAGATTTATTTTTATTCTAGTGTACATTTCATTAACTTGAAATATTCTGTATCATTACTATGACAATGATGGGAGCTATTTAACATGACATGAAGTATACATCTACTTTTAAATATAAATTTCAAATATAATTCAAGTAAATTAATATTTTTCAAGGATAATTGCAAATAATTATAAGTAAACTATTTTAATTTTTGTTTGTTTTTCTTTTTAATTTAGGCAAAGCTTTCTTAAGTTGGAATCACTTTCCTTTTCTCTCCTACCAGCTTGATTTCTATGAAGGCTAGTTCTGAGTCTGGAAGCTCCACATCATCCATATGCTCAGCTACAAGACAAACTCAAGGAGATCAGTGACTGTATCTGTTGCTCATATTCAAGTCAGTGACCACGTCTCTTGGCCACATTCAACCTCTGCTTAAATTAGCGTAAGAAAGTATGAGGACTAAGTTCATAGTTTTATTAATTTGGAATGAAAGGAAAATTAGTGCAAATAAGTGGAAGTTTTTTTTTCAAAAAGAATGACTTTTAGGGGGCTGGGGATTTAGCTCAGTGATTAGAGTGCTTGCCTTGTAAGCACAAGGGCCTGAGTTCAATCCCCGGCACCACAAAAAAAAAAAAAAAAAAAAAAAAAAAT